>LRSR01012525.1:0-32248 GCA_001579985.1 Hypsibius dujardini | reverse complement strand
AGATTCCTTCAGCAGATCCCCAAGATCGCGCACGCTGTTTGATGGAATTGTCCGCGCTGAACGACCGGTATTCCGGACTGCGGAGGAAGTTTGCCGACCTCTTCGCGCCGGCGACGCTGCCGTGGAAGAAGCGCATCGAGTTCTGCGAGGCGCAGGTGGCGGTGTGGAAGAAGGAGTTTCGGATTGATCCCTGGTGGAAGGCCAACTCCTTCCCCACGCGCATCAAGGATCTGCCGGCGGAGGTTTTGATTGAAAATTTTCATCTGCTCAGCAGTTTGCATCAACAGCGTCTGCGCAGGTGAGATTGGAATTGATATTGATGTTTTTTCCTCCGATCTTAATGTGGCTGCTTGGAATCTCGATCGATTGATTCTTTGATCAATTGATTGATTGTTTGATCAATCGTTCAAAGACGGCGACGGTCTGCAAGAACTGCTATATCAAGCAGTTCGAATGCGACCATATGCTTCATCGAAATCGGGGATGGAAGGTCGATCGAATTAGTCGATTGGTGCACGCGGAAGCTACTCATCTCGTCTGAGAAGCTCCCTGAGGTGGGCAGGACGACATTGCGGGAGAAATGGTAAGCAACCTAGCCCCGAATTGCACTCACTCTTCCGATTACAGCTTAATAACTTTGAGATTGATTTTAATATGCTTTTTTTCTCGTTCAATGCGGCCACTCGGAGTTGGACTTTATCATGGAGACCGTCATTGGGTCCCGTCCAGTTAAGCTTCAGCAGCTGACATTTGTCGGTTTCGTCTTTCGTGAGACTTGCCGCTTGACACGTAAGCCAAGTTGAAACGCCGTGGAAACGCTCAACCGGATCGATTTCATTCGCTGCCACCTGTTCGTCGAGTGTCCCGATTATTTGGACGATGATTTGGATCAGGCTGGTTTGGATCAGGCTGGTTTCCCGTACAGGGAGTGGGGCACCTTAGCCGATCAGGGCCTTTCCGTGGATTGGTGTCAGTCGCGAGATGAGCTGAAACAGCAGTTGAGCGGACTGCTTGTGATGGGAGGCAAACGGCTGCCGTTGACCGCTGAGGAGATGCCTGTCTTCTTGGGGAGTGAGGCGTGTACGGCTACTGATCGGAAGTTGGTCATAATGTGTCTTGGTCGGTAAGTGAGCTCATGGGTTGTTTTTTCATATCTGAAGTATTGTCACGAACGCAGACCCAGACAGACATAGGAAAAGACACAAACAAAAGCACAGACAAAAACAAAAGCAGACATAGACATAGACATGGACACATGCACGTAAATGGATTACAGAGGCATGATGCATACAGCAGACGCAGACATACACAAAATGAAGCATGACCCATTTATCTGTACTTATGACGATCAATACTGGAATCTGCGGACTAAGGATCTCGGCGGTGTTAAGTGGGGCACGGTTTCTGCGTTCATTCTGGGTTTGGTGAATCAGTTTCTGACCTGGGAGTATCCGATTTTGCCCGTGCCTGGCCAGCAGGAAGTCCCGTCCGAAGAGGGCGACGAGGAGAACGAGGATGATGACGGGGAGCTTTCCAGGGATGGGGACTCTATCGAGGATGATGGGGGTAGCGAGTCGGACGGCTGGGAATCAGACGACTACTAACAGCAAAGAAACCGTCAGCCATATCATCATCACCACCAGCGGGCTGTTGTGCTTTTCTTGTTCGCGCATTCAACTCTAGTGATTGGTTGAATATATTTTTCTTGCTTTTCTACAATTGGCTTACTTTGGTTTTATTCAGTACTGCCAGTGCTAAGTGATCCGAATTGCTCGGGGAATAATTTTTAGTTAGGCCTTCAAGAGAAAGTTTGCTCCACGATGTTCAGGTATCCAGTGCTTTACTGTCGTTTGTCGTGTACAGTATCTGATGCTGGTATCAGTAATATATATAATATATACATTTATCTAGCGGGTATACTAGCAATAGCAGAGGTGTGCCAACCAGCAAAAGGGGGGGGGCAGGCACACCACTGGGAACAAACCGCAACGTAAAACGGACACCATACATAAGTGAATGAATGGGTTGTACGGACTCGTAATATTTCTGTTATTAGAGAGAAAGCAATTATTATTAATTACTGTATGTTTGCTCCAACTCAGTTTGCCTCGCGATTAAACTAAATTTACATGTAAACCTAATTTGGAACCTAGAGTCCTAAGTTACTGTAGTAGACCCGTATAAAACACGAACTTGTGCGGTAATCCCTCAGAACACATGATTTTATCAGAACACATATTTAAGTAGTTGACTGCATGTTCCATTGTTCAGTTGGAGTTCGTTCAGTTAGTCGGACAACATATACTAATACAGTGCAATATGAGGCAAATTCTGTATTTCGGCTCACCCTCCACTTGGTCGATAAATTGGCTCACTCATGGGTTTCTCTTTGACGGTAGCTGCTTGATTGTTTGATTTACAGAAATGCTATAGTATACTAGAATATAGTACACCAAATCAAACAATCAAGCACCAGCCATCAAAGAGAAATCTATGAGTGAGCCAATTTATCGACCAAGTGGAGGGTGAGCCAAAATACAGATTTTGCCTCATACTGTATAATCTGGATGATAACACGGGAACAATTGTTGGCCATTCGAACGATCGCTTATTTTTCCCACCGGTGCGGTAAATTCTGCCCGAACGATTACAGCATTGCGCCCGTAATCTATCAATCAAACATTCGATTTCTATAAAAAATATTTTTCATTAAAAATCAGAATCCAGCTCGACCTCCTCCACGAAAGACTCCTCGTTAAAAAAAAACTAAAAGAAATCAGTGGAGGAAATCCTGTTTCAGACGCAAGACGAATCAACAATCAAATTGCAAAGACCGAGCGCGTCAAATCAACAATCAATTGATCGCAGTCTTGTGCTCCATGCTTTGAATCAATCAGACCCTGGTGGCAATTTACGCGTGTTCTGTTCAACCGAATATGTTCCCGTCTTTTCACCCAGATTATACAGTACTGTATGTCCGCGATAGATAGCGACAGCGTACGAGCAGTGGAACGTTTAATCGGCCACGGGGCGCTTGTGCTGTGTGTACGGTGCACAGAGCCCGTGCACACTATCCATTCCAGTACGGCTGTCGCTATCTATCGCGGAAATACAGTACTAGCAATACACAGTGTCGTAAACTGCAAATCAAATCAATCATCAAATCAACGAAGGAATTTGTTAGCACTATTAATCAGGCATTCTTTTGGGACTTCCTTGACTGAATTCTGGCTTTCCTCACACGGGACCGGGCTGCTTTGTCCCCCGTTTTCAAGACATAACTGTGCTGCATAATTTTTAGGATTTTTTAACTTGTGGTTGAAGTTATGGCCAAACCACATTATGGGCAACTGGTCATTGGGCCTCCAGGCAGCGGAAAAACGACCTACTGTTCTGAAATGGCGCAGATGCTGAAGCAAGTTTTCGGCAGAAAACTCGCGATTGTCAATCTCGACCCGGCAAACGAAAATCTCCCTTTCACGCCGGATATCGATGTTAGAGAAGCTGTCAATGTGGAGGACGTAATGGAACTAGAGAATCTCGGCCCGAATGGAGGTTCGTTTTGAGAATGTCAGTGGAAAGTATTGTGTAGATTTACTTTGCTTGATTGATCGGTTGGCTGGAAATTTTCGTTGCTTGATTGATCGGTTGGCTGGAAATTTTCGTTGCTTGATTGATCGATTGGCTGAAACTCGGCAAGTGTGTTACTAGTTAATTGTTGATTGGTTGATTGCGGCGCTCGACCTTGACAAATTACTAATTAGTTTTAATTAATTTTAGTTAAATAATTTTAAATTTTAATAATAATTTTATGCTAAATTTACTAAAAAATAGTTCAAATGGTTGTAAAAGATGACTTGAACCCATGAAATAAAATATGCTTTTATTTAATTAAAAATCTCAAAAATGCAAACTGATAATATTTATAAAATATGCATTTTTATGTGAAGCCACAAAATGTACTTTTAAGTTTCAGGATAATTTATTTTTAATTCTGAAAATCTGTTTTTTTCTCTGTATTAAATGAAATATGATTTTGTTTACTCGTAATTATAACTCGGTAAATTTTAATTTATTTTAAATTTTATTTAAATTCATTTAAGTTTTTTTAAGTAAAATTGCTGGTAAGTATGAAATGTTTCTTTTGCTCCACAGCATTGGTGTTTGCCATTGAACAATTGGAACGGGAGATTGACTGGCTTTTTGGGAAGATTTCCGCCCTCGACGAGGACTGCTACATCATCTTCGACTGCCCCGGTCAAATTGAACTCTACACCCATCACCGGTCCTTCGACAGGATTTGCAAGCGCCTGATCAAGAAATTCGATTTCCGACTGGCATGTGTGCACCTGGTCGACTCTTACTACTGCTCTGACCCGGCGACGTTTATCTCTGTCGTCTTGGCCTCCCTTAGCGCCATGCTCTGCATGGGCCTGCCTCATTTGAATGTGCTGTCCAAGGTGGATCTCATAGAGAAGTTGGGAAAGCTGGATTTTGATCTGGCCTACTACACGGAAGTCACGGATTTGGATTTCTTGCTGGACCGTTTAGAGGTTTGTTAGAGGCCGACAATTGGAATATGGGAATATTCACTGAGATAGATAACAGATACTGAGTTGATACGAGTAGGCAGATAACAGGCAAGCTTCCTCCGTGATTCAAAATAGAGGCAGGCAGTAAAGCAATATTGAAAGTGGCGGACAGATTGATACAGCATACATGTACTGGTAGGCAGGTCGAAGAATCGACACGCAGCACGTAGACAGACAAACACGCAGTTGGACAGGCATGCTGACATTTAGATAGACAGACAGACAAACAGAGAGACAGGCAGACAGTTAATCAGACAGTTAATCAGACAGACAGACAGACCAACAGACAGACAGATAGATAGACAGATCGACTAACTGATAGACATATATTCTGGCAGGCAGATACTTAGACATGCATGTAGACAGACAAGCAGTTGGACCGGTTGTTAGACAGACATTTATTCAGGCGGATAGTCAGGCAGGCAGACAATTGACATAATCTTTTATCTGGAAACTCGATTCTGCACACGGTTTAGCAAACCTGTTGTGTAATTTCAGGAACAACCTTATGGAAGAAAACTAGCCAAACTGAGTAAAGCCATCTGCGAAGTGATTCAAGACTTCAGCCTTGTGGGATTCCTTCCTATGTCAATAAAGGTAGTTCTTTGAAAAACGACCATGAGCACTGTGTGAACTTCTTGTCAGTGAATCGAACGCTTTTGTTTTATAGGATAGGGAGACGATGTACCATGTGGCCAAAAATGTCGATCGTATCACCGGTTACAGTGCCTCGGAGCTGGAAGAGCGCAAAGTACGCCAGACAATGGCAAACATACCGACAGCCGCTCCTGAGTTCGACTATTCGCTGATTTCTAACGTTCAGGAGAAGTACATTCGGCAAGAGACAGATGAAACGAGTTAAAAGCAAGAATGAACCCTTAAATTTTGTCCGTTCACTGACGTGCGTGATGAAAGCGTTTATGGTATTTCTTCCTGTCCGGGTTTGAGATTGAGCATAATTGATTACGGGGAGTCAGGCGGACATGCGGGGAATGTTCAAGCTGAAACGGTTTTGTAAAACTATAAAAGATCAAAGAAATAGTCCAGTCCTTGACCGAGATCCCAGATGGCGATTCCGACGCCCAATTTATTGGCCAAAATAATTCTGAGGTCGACGGATTTCAGTGTTGGGAAATGAACCAAATGATCGATTCCCTTCTCGCTGTAAAAATATGAAAGATAATTTTATAAATAACTAGACTATAGTCTAGAAGGCAAGGGAACGGTTAGTCGAGAACGCACTTGTAGTATTTGTAGGAATGTTCGCCACTCTTTTCATCCCACTGGAGTACTGGTTGATGCTTTTTCAACTGCTCCAGATAACTGGAAGAAAAGGCAAACATTGACTCAGCCCTTGAGGCGTGGTTTAAGCTACAAATAATAAAAGTGCTGACCTGTCTGTCTGTCTGTACATGAACTATATGCCTGTCTGTTTGTCTGTACATGAACTATATGCCTGTCTCCTGTTTATCTGTATGTACAACTGTCTGCCTGCATGTCTGTCTGTCTGTACATGAACTATATGCCTGTCTCCTGTTTGTCTGTATGTACAACTGTCTGCCTGCATGTCTGTCTGTACATGAACTATATGCCTGTCTCCTATTTGTCTGTCTTACTTTATATGGCCTGTAAGTATGTCTCCTGTTGTCCATCGTGTCTGCCGACTTTCTTGCGTGCATGCCTGTCTGCCTGCATGTCTGTGTCAACTTTGTCTCTGTTATTTACCTGTTGGTCAGTCGGTCTGTTGTCTGTCTGCGTTCCATCCTTTATATTTTATATGTTTAAGTCTGTATTTTTTTATCATACCATCAAAGGATTTAACAAAAAAAAGATCTAATAAAACTTACGTGGATGAGAGTATTGCTTCAGCACCCTTAGGCCGACTCCAGTCGTAGCCGTAGTGATTTAAGCCCAGCAACAGCTTCTTCCGCTTGTTCTTCTCCTTGGCGGCCGGAACAATGCTTTCCAGGCTGTCAGACACCCATTTCAAGGGGGCAATCGGTCCGCCACTGTAGCAGAAGAACATCAACAGATACAGTCAAAAGTCCTGAGATTCGAACGGTCACGTGAGTTTATTTCTATCGAACCGTTTGCTCGGAGCCGGCCGTTGCTAGTTTGGAGTTTGAGACAGTAAAGTAGAAACGACACTGTGACGTCGTTCAAATCTCAGGACTTTCTCTGTACGCCTGCCTGTACCTGGCTTCTCTTCTACGGGACTGTGACGTAGTTCAAATCTCAGGACTTTCACTGTATCATAACGATTTAAGGTCCCTCCGCAGCTTCCACAAACCTGGAATATGTTTCCGGGTGGTCGTACGTCATAACGCTAAATGCCACGATTGAGTCTGCCAGGAAGGCGAAATCTTCGCTGCGGAGACGACCAGCGACACTGACAAGAAAGAAAACCAAGTTGTAGAATGTAGAAAAACTGGTCAAGTGAAAATAGACTTACTTTTGACCGCCTGACGGCGGCACCACCAGCACTGTTTGAAAACCGTCCTTTTTCAATTTGGATGCGATAGTTTTTATGGCCTGGCGCATTGCCCTGAATTAAAGAAATCAAAATATTCAAAAAAAACTCCCCATGTCTTAAAATGAGACAATTCATAAAAATTAGGGCTTACTTCCTGTCGCCATCGTCGCTAACGGGCTTCCACATCTCCAACACAGCGCCGTCCAATTTGTTTTCCTAGTTCGTGAAACACGGACATTATGGAAGTTTTCTGCCGTATTTCCGTATAATTGTACTACAACGTACTTTGAGAATTTTTGCCACGGCCACAGCAAAAGACTGGGCTTTATCGTTGTCATAAATCAAAGCTTGGAAGCTCTTCCCATCGAATCCCTCCAGGAGAAACCTCGGAACTAAAATCAGGAACAAGGAGTAAAGTAGCGGGACGTCTCGTTCTCCGGAGCTGAGTCTTTACCGATTTTTATCTTGGGATTGCTTTCTCGAATTCGTGTGACCCAACCTGCAAAATGGGATTGTTGAGATACAGGCAAGGCCTGCAATGCACGATTTCACGTATCCAATCCGTTTATCCGTTGGGCACTAAACCCCTTATTTTTGGGTGTATCGAAAGTGCGGAAGTTTCAATTTGGAAGTTTCGATTTGGAAGTTTCGATTTGGAACTTTCAATTTGGAACTTTCGATTTGGAACTTCCAAATTTTACCCTAGGTTGCCGTAGACAGTGTCTCCGCCTAGGGTAAAATTTGGAACTTCCGCAGTTTCGATACAACCCTTATTTTTCCCCATCTGCCAGCATTTGCGAAAACTCGTTCCATTTCCTTAGCGAGACTGCATTCAAGAACAGGTCAAAATTTAGGCTCGCCTCCAAATGGTAAAACAAAACTCAACAAAAACCTAAACGTTTAAGAGGTAAATTGTTTATATTTCATTTCTCAATAAAACTAGACAAAAAGTTTTAGATATTAAAGACCGAATTTGGGGGGGGGAGATTAGAACAAAACAACAGGTTTAGAAAATTAAAATTAATATAGTTAAATAAATTAGATCCGTTTCGGCATTCTAATGAGGCAATCAATCAATCAATCAAGCGAGAAGGAAGCCCGTCAAGCAATAAATCGAGGTGGATCTTTAGATGCTGTGTGAAACTGGGCTGTGGCTTGTGAACACACTAACCGTTATCGATGTCATGAGTCCCTTTGACCACGTAATCCTCTCCACGTGCCTCCCCCGGATGGACTTGCAGCCAAACCGGTGAGATATGGGTGAATTTTTGCGCGTACTTCACGGCACGGTCGTAGCCCTTGTTGTTCCACTGCAGAACGGAAACAAATAATTTTTCTCAGGCATAACAAACAACTAGTATTGCTGAACACACGAAAAAAACTGTATTCTTACGGGAGTTACGTATCCGAGGACGAAACCCTTGACACGTCGGTCTGCCGGCTCGCTGAAGGGTTGGTTGTGGTAGTCGAAGATGTCCAAAATCTCCACCGCTGAGGATATGAGCTTTTTCTCGAGCATTTTCCGAGGCGCAGTTGAGTCATTCTGGTCACTTGCATCCGAAGCATGGCCGAACACCTGGAGAGACAAGAGCCGCGGTCGGAATATTATTTTTGGGAGAAAGTCCGGCATTCAATCAATCAATCAACCAATCAACGCAATTTGTTTCTCTGAATGGACAAGACGGAATAGGACAATCAAACAATCTAGCATCTACTTGAAATATGAATTGCAAATCTGCTGACGTGTAAGCCAACGCAAATGCAAACGCACCTGGAGTGTCAAGCATCCACTGCAGGCCAAAATGCAAAGTGCGCAGAGCAGTTTCATCGCGACTGAAAGGAACCCTCAACAATTGCCGTGAAAAACTTACGGGAGTGACAAAAATGACAAAAAGACCGACGCAGAAAATGGAAAATGAAAAAATTGACTCACCCAAAACGAAATCAGTGAAATCAAAACAAGGGACCGGCAATTTCGCTGAAAGAATAAATATCCTAGGACTTGGAAGCCGGCACGTAAAAAGGAATGAAAATGTTAAATAAGAACAAAATGCTTGAACGGAAGAACACGTTTTCCGTCCGTTCCGTGAATTATGATCGTGAATTGGCAAACTCTACAATCAACCAATCGTTCAAAGCCTTTAGAGTGCGACACGGAATTATTTGTTCATGTATCTATTTTTCTTCTCATTTATTAATCTCTATTAAATTTAAGCTCTAAGAATCCTAATATTCCGGATAAATTCTGTTATTGCTAGTTCGACTTGCTGCACAGTCTGGTCCGGGATAACCTGACAAGGGAGCGCGGGAGTCTCGGGAGAGAGAGAAGCCGGTGTGATTGTAATTGTTGTGCAATATTTTGGTTCCCCGCATCGGAATCGCTTGTGAGATGGCCAGCTTCAAGCCCGTGCAGCGAAAGCGATTGCCACGGCTGAAGGGCGAACCCACTGCGGACGATAAGTATTGGACAGATTTCAATGTAAGTATCCTTTTGAGAAGGGAACCGACGGATACTTTTGTTCTTCGTCTACTTACCAGCTGACGCGGTTTACTTCATCTACACAGTTCCCCGTATCAGTGAAGGAACACGGACCCATTCAGAGCGTCAGTTTCTCCCGGACAAAGCCGTATTATTTTGCTGTTACCACTTCAGCCAAGGTTGGTTATGACTTTATGAATTCATCGTTCAATCAATTTGACGTCATTTGGCCATGGCTAGATATGGTTGATTGATTGATCAGTTGGTGGCGTTAATTGACCGAGCGCTCGATCAATCGATCAATAAATTCGTTGCCACATGCCTGAGGATGAAACGCATGGTATGCGTTGATTCTTCTCGTACGTACTCACAGAGCTTTGTTAATTGGCTAGATTAGTCGTCATCAGCACGAGCCAGAATAATCATCTGATTGGGTGTGCAAGCTTTTTATGTTTTGGTTGAATCACTCAGCTTACGCTTGTGATTGATCGGTGGATTGATTGAATCACTCAGGTTACGCTTGTGATTGATTGGTGGATTGATTGAAAATTTCTTTACAATACAAACAGGTAACATTTTTGAAATAAAATCAAAGTGAACAATTTTTTTCAAATATTTATAGAAATTTGAGAAATTTGAGAAAAAAACTTTTCGAATTGAACGGCTCTTTTTGGAACATTTAAAACTCCCTCACCTGCACAATAATACATTTAGAAAACACTACACGCCATTGTTGTCGCCTTGCCACTCGTAGAGTTTCCAACTGCCAATTGATGTTTTGTTTTGCGTAATAGGTCCATGTATTCAATCCTAACACGTTGGAGACTCACAAAACCTTTTCGAGGTTCAAGGAGGCCGCTTATGGCGCGGAACTTCGGGCGGATGGTCGGCTTTTGGTGAGGCTCCCCAAATCTTGTCGTACACATCCCAATCCCAGTACTGGTACAAGTATTCTCGCCATCGTGGAGAATTGAATTATTTTGGGTACCTTTTCTGCAGGCGGCCGGTGGAGATGAAGGAATTGTCAGAATCTTCGACGTCGCAACGAAATCGTTGCTTCGCGAATTCAAAAACCACAAAGCGTATGTGTTACAGTGTTTCCAATGGGAAAGAGAAGAGGAAGGAAGACTCACAGACAGACAAACAGACAGACAGACAGACAAACAGACAGACAGACAGACAAACAGACAGACAAACAGACAGACAGACAGACAGACAGACCCACAGACAGACAAACAGACAGGCAGGCAGGCAGGCAGGCATTTAATCAGCCAGACGGACTAGACAGACAGAGGCAGAATGACTGACAGACTCTTTGATGACAGCCTTACAGACTTAGAGATAAGCTGCACCGATTAATTCGTCCTCTTCATTTCAGGCCCGTACATTGCACGCGATTCAGTCCTGACAATACCCACGTCGTGTCATTTGGCGACGATCGTAGTGTCCGTTATTTTGACATTCCTTCGCAGACGCAAGTGCGGTCGTTTAAAAATCACGGGGTAATCTCTGGCATGCTCAGGCGAATCATGTTTGTGATCGCTTCAACTTGTACTATCACTTTGCTGTAATAATTTTAGGACTACGTTCGCGCGGGCGATGTCAGCATGAGCAGTCACAACTTTGTCGTATCCGGCTCGTACGACCACAAAGCTCGGCTTTTTGATGTCCGCACAGAAGGCGACAGCGTGCTGGAAGTTGATCATGGCGCACCGGTGGAGGCGGTCTTAGTCTTCCCTAGCGGAAATGTCTTTATGACTGCCGGTCAGTGGGATAATCTTACAGTGGAATGTCTTGCGACGGGAAGTCATCTTTTAACTGATTTTATGAGTGGATTGAATTATTGAAATATTACTGTTGAAACGCGATCTCTTGCCCTGTCGTTGCAGAGTGAAGCTTGTATTCAATCCAGTCATGCGTTCGTCGTCTTGATTTTTCTGTATTTATTTTATTGATTTATTTGATAATTTGGGTTGATGATTTATTTATTTTATTTATTTAATTTGTTATTTATCTTCGTTTAATTATTACATGTTTTTGCGAAATATTGACTGTGGGAACACTTTGGCATGTCTTCTCTGTGTTGTTTCAGGTGGGACAAATATTAAAGTTTGGGATATCGTCGCCGGTGGATCTTGCCTCACTTCCCTCAGCCACCATCACAAAACCATCACGGACCTCTGTTTTGCCAGCGGATACTCACGTTTCTTGTCTTCTTCCATTGACCGGCACGTGAAAGTTTACGACGTCGCGTCGTACAGTCTGGTACACTCGATGGATTTCCCTACTCCTGTCTTGAGCATAGGCGTATCGGTACGTACTCGAACTTTTTCCACTCGTCCATTCCACTTTCCTAGAGTTCTTCCTCTTGACTTTTTTACAACGTTTCCAGATGGATGACGAAGTGATGTGTGTCGGTATGACTGACGGACTGATATCTATCCATAAGCGGAAGGAGCCGAAAGATGAGGAGGAAATTGCCCTGAAGAAATCGGCGAAGAGGAGGGGAAACCGATACTTGGCAAGGGAGAAATACATCACCCCTGATGAGGTTCGTGCAGGTCTTTACATTGAACCGAGGGGCATGCCATTACGTGTGAGAGGAATTTCATCATCCGATGGAGAGTAGTTCAACCTAGCGATTGGCCGTCAGACAGACAGACAGACAGACAGACAGACAGACAGACAGACAGACAGACAGACAGACAGACAGACAGATAGTGAGGCAGGCAGACAGACAGAGTGAGGCAGGCAGGCAGGCTTGTCTCGAGATATTGAATTGGATGATAAACATTGTAAGCCAAGAAGTATTTCGGGTAGCAGAACGTGCAGATGGACCTTGGTTTGTGGTGTATTTACGCGTTGGTTTTGCAGGGTGCGGTAATCGTTAAGGAAGAGAACAAACTGATACTCGCTCAATACGATAAGCATCTGAGAAGATTCGAGTTTACGAAGGCTCTAGATTGCGTGCTAAAGGTTCGTATGCGTCTGTGGGCTCGGTAATTTTTCCTTGGTGACTATCCGAAAGTATGTTTGATGGATTTGTTTTGGTTTAGTATCATGTTTGGGCACCGAAACCGGACATTACAGTTCAAGTCATTCAGGAACTCGACCGAATGAACGGCCTCCTTCCGGCTATCGTGGGTCGGCAGCCCGAGCAATTGGTCGATCTGCTGGGCTTCCTGTGCCGTTACATCACCGACCCGCGGTTCTTCACGGTTATCCTCGGAGTTGCCGATCTCTTCTTCGGTAGGGCGCCAGGTTGCCCTTAATATATGACATGTAGTTTTCCTTATTGTACTGTTTTTTTTTGTAGAGCAATATCCATGGATATACGGGAAATCGAAGCAGGTCGACACCTTCATCAATCGGTTGCAAGAAATTCTCACCCTCGAAATCGACAACCAGAAAGAGCTCAAACTGATAGTCGGCAATATGGATGCTCTGTTTTCAGCGTCTCGGCTGAATTCTGCGGAAGCTCAGGCGGAACTGCTCAACAGCCAAAAACCCGTCGAAATCCTTCCGCTGCAGCCTGTTGCTGTGTGAACGTTTTCCCGAAAGAGTTCACCATGTCATGTGTCTGTTTTACTTACGAATTACTATACATAAAATGAGAAATCGATCAAATACGCGGAAAATGGGCTGAAGGAGAAGCCCCGACAACCCGAGAAAAGTTTTAAAAAAATGCACTGCACAGACAGACGTTTACGGGTGAAGGAACTAGGCTAAAAAGTAACGTTTATAAAGAGACAGATCATTGGTTCGCTTCAAGAAAAACACATAAGACTGCTGGCGATGGTGAAGCACGCTACGAATGACGGTAAAAACCAACGCGAACTTCCGGTGCTGACGGCAACATACGTGCTGAGCGACATAGCCAGAACTTGATTGATTGGCTGATTGACAACCGACTGGGGTCCAATGCAACCGTTCAACCAATCAAGCGAACGGCTCTAGAATAGAACACATTTGGTCTTCTCCGCCCAGGGATTCTGCTTCTTATCCACCGGGAAGACCAGCGGATCGTTGCGTTCGTGACTTTCGACATATCCACGGAGTCTGAAGCAAAGCAACACTTTGAATTAACCAGTCTCACGTACTATGCGACTATGAAAAAGGTTAATAATAAATGAACAATATTGCAAACATGGCCTAAAGTCTGAACTAATCAGTGAACGCCTGTCATGCAAAATAGGGCAATGGGAGGAGCTCCTACGCTGAGACTGCTCCACACTCGTTCATTAGACTCAGTTCAATATTTTGGCCATGTGGATAGCCTGTTCTTACTCGGCGATGGACCTCGACAGAGGCATCCGCTCCATGGTGACCTGGGCCTTCAAGGCATCCACCTGGCGTTTGAGGGCTGCGCGATCCATTTTCTGCTAACGAAAAAGATTGGGAGTGATCTTGAGCAAAATGGCCGTTGAAAAGGTATTGATTTTGAGAGGAGCGAAAGCAAAACGTCTCCGACAATCCTACCCGTAAAATTCGCACTGCAATTCATTCCAATTACTCACCTTACGTTTGTCAGTACCGGTAGAATAAAAGATCAAGAAAAATTAAGGGGTTTTCTATAGCACTGCAAAAAGGTCACAAAGTTTTTTCGGAAGGATGCGTGATAAAGTGAGGGAAGAGGGAATTTTACAATCGATATTTTGTCGCATGTGTTGGGGCTTGGAGAGGCGGACCTTGTTCAGCCCGATCCCCCCCCCCCAGCCCAGCTCAGCCCCCCAATTAATATCGTTTCACTCACAAATTACAGTTTCCAGAAAATATCTGTGCAAACACGGTGTTAGCTTCTATTCAAATTTGCATGTGATTTTGCATATTGTTTGTCAAGAGTTCAGTTGGACAAATCAAAACGAATTCTCTCTGGTTCTCGGGAAAGCATCGAAGCAATGAAGCAAAGAATCAGTAAATCAATCAATCAGTCGATGGCGTAGACCGCTGAAAGTTGAAAGTTGAAAGTTGACACCTGTAGTAATTCTTTACCGAGCTGACTTTCTGCATCTGGGCCGAGCTGGTGGACTACATTTCAGCATTCACAGCTTGTGATAAAAAATCTTGCTGGTCTTTAATGTGTTTTTGTTTTCTCAGTTTTCTCAACAAAATACAATCCACCACGAATGATGTCATTTCGTGCCCTGCAGCGCCACCTGTCGCAGAAATATTTAGGGAAATGACGTAAGTTATGAGTATGAGTACATTTAGGGCGTCACATGTGCCCTTTGACTTCACTGCGAAGACCGGCGTGCAGGATGCGCAGTGCACATATTGGCTCCAGAATCCGGGTAATTATGCTCCAACAATCCTCTACTCCGTCGGTGGAATTAAAAATGTCTTATACTTTGGTTCCACCAGTTGGTAATGGTAATTAACACAATTCCCAAACACATCTCCCGAGGACTGGTAGATTAACTTTTTTAAGTGATTTTACGCATCGCCCACACCGGTGCGCACTTATTTGTGCACTTTGCACAACACGCAGTTTTTTTTGCCAATGGGCAAAAGAGAAAAATCAACAATCAAATTCAAAGCCAGGTTTATCTTTTCCACCTCTTTACTCTTCCCCTCTTTCCATTCAAAACCTCATAATTATCCCCGTCGCTTAATTTGGGGACCTATTCCATGTCACGGCATGTGACTCATTGGAAAATTAATGAATTCGGAGAGCGTGACTGATTAAGGCGGTAATTTCACCCCGCGGTTTTTTTACCAGTTCCTAAAAAAAACCCTGAAATTCCCGTCTCAGCTACCTCAATTAGATTCCTTGCTCGCGATCATTCTGTACGGGACTTGCGAATCCACCCTCAGGTATGTTAACTTTAAACGGCAAGATTCGCATTGGAAGGTGAAAAGAGACTCAACAAAGTTCCGTGTTGTGGTTTTTATTGGTGAATTCTTCCTGTCCTCAGAACGTTCTTTTTATTCTAATTCCGATGAATTTTCGAGGTGTGATAACTGTTCACGCAACTTATTTTGTTCCGCATTAAAGTTGAATCGATTTGAGCCAGGTTTTTTTGGCTGCTTGGGGGCTAAATGATATTTCTGGGACCTCCTCAACCGTCGTTTCTCCCTGTTACTCTCATTCTGTCGAGTTTTACTTGGTTTTCTTAATTGTATGGAGAAGTCACAGACAATGGGGAGGGATGTTCCGATTGGTCGGAGACATCTAAATGACCTTCCCAACCTCATAAGGAAGAGACGTGTACTCGGTATTGGTGAATGGTCAGTTGATTGATTGATTTATTCATTAGTTGATTGATTGATTGATTGATAAGTGGTTTGTTTCACTTTGGTTGAATGAACGGCGTTTTTCATTGTTGCGGTTGTACTTCAATTCAATCAATCATTAGGGGGCTTTACCGATTGAAGGATTTGATTTATTGATTGCATTGGGATCATACGGACACTGTTGACGTTTCTGTTCATCGTCATTATTGCCCGCCTTCATTTTTTCTGTTTGGCTTATTTTTTTGGTACATTAAAAATTATTAAAATTACCGTGTAATCTGAAACGTAGGCAGCTTCCATAGTTATCATACGTAAACCTTATCTCCTCGTTACTCTGTTGTGCCGTGTGTGTGTGATATGTAATCTTCGGAAGTGACAAGTCCTCGACCGCTTCTTCCCACTTCGCGCTCTCTTATCTCTCACACACCACTCTATAAAACTCGCTAGTCGCTACCACCGTCCCTCGTAATATCTGCATGTACATAGTGCGGTGTCATTATGCAACGGAAAGACCCGTATTATTACTTGCTCTCGCTCTCTCTTTGCGGCAGGTGTTAAAATTGTCCGATCGTCGCTGACTAATTCCGCCATTCGTCTCTGACGTCGTCTCCCTCGTTCGTCTCTGATGTCTTCTCCCCCCTCTGGAGTTTTCAATTGGACAGTTCTGGCTACTGCTGCTTCTGAATAATTTCTACACAAGTCCGTCTTTTTCACTTGGAGTATAGAAATTCTCACCCGACCTCCTCGTCAGTCCTCATCTCTCTCTCTCTCTCTCGGGTGTGGAGATTTCATCCCGGATGTCCGTTCATACGTCGCCGCATCGGACGGACTCGCAGCGCTCCGGATCGTTCTCGACATCCTCCGCCGACACGGTGGATGGACCAAGCAGCACCAGTATGAAGATTTACGGGCTCCAGCAACCCGGTCGGGGGGTAAGGGATGTTTCCCTCTAGTGCGACTGCGCTTGATTGGTCGATTGGTTAATAACAGAAATGCAAGTTTTTTCTTTAGTCCCTTGGTAACTTGATTGATTGAGCACGGAAGTGTGTGATCGGAATTTAGGTGTGTCGGCATGAAGTCTTGATTGAGTGATTTATTGTATGATGAGGAATTTGTTGCTTGGGTTGCGTGATCAATGAGAAGTTATTCACTGGCTTGGTCGAATTCTGTTGGTCGTACTGCTTTCAATTTTTGTTTTATCATGCCCTGGATTGGCTTTTGCTTTCTAGGATTATGATTTGCTTTGCTCGGATTTATTTTACTTTTACAAGTAATTAGTTCTGATTTTCTCTATTTAATTTTCTTTTTTATCTATTGATTGATTGATTTATATACTTATCTTTTTATCTCTTTATTTCTTTATCATCTCTCTATTCATAATTTTTGTTTGCTGTGGCAGAATATTCCGTACGAGAAACGGACCCGGATCCTCCGTATCAAAGTGCTAAATGCATCATCTTTGGCCAAGAAGGATATCTTCGGCACGAGGTGAGTGCGTATGTGTAATGTACCACCGTTTGTTGATCTACATGCATACATGACACTGTGGTGGGTTGCTGCTGGGCGGTGCGCTGGCCGCGGTGTGTTTCACTGTTGACTTTGTGTGTTTGTGGCTGATTGTAGTGATCCGTACGTGCAGATTAAGTTGATGGAAAACGGCCAAAACGCCAGCAACTACTGCATCGGCACTGCTAACACCAAGACGAAGAAAAACGTGAGCACCAACAACTGGAGCCACAGCAGATTGGCGGAATCGAGTTTCATATTCCTCTGTTGTTTGGTCTAGACTCTTAATCCCGAATGGAAGGAGGAGTTTCTCTTCCGGGTCGACCCATGCAAACACAAGGGTAACTGGCCGATACTTCGTTGGTGACTTTGGGCCTACTTTCGTAAAATACATACATATTTATCTCTGTTTGTCTGTTTGACTTGGTTTTCTTGTCCGTCTGTCTGCTTGCCTGTGAGTTTGTTTGTGTGTGCCTGCCTGTTTGTCTTTCTGTCTGCCTGTGGGTTTGTTCGTGTGTGCCTGTCTGTCTTTCCATCTGCCTGCCTGTTTGTGGGTCTGTTCGTCTGTCTGCTTGTCTGTCTGCTTGTTTGTCTGCCTCTTTGTCTGCCTGTCGGTCTATCTTCGTTCTTTCTTGTAGCGATATTCATGTGTTATTTTTGTATGTCTCTCGGTGCTTCATTCTTTCTACCAACCGTTTTTTTCCGCGTCTCCCAGAAGTGTATCTCAATGTAACGTAACTAATTGTGTGCCTCAAACGTCTGCCTGTATCAGTCTTACAGAATGGATTTCAATTGTATCTCCAATGTCGTTAATAACTTTTGTGTGTTTTGCAGTTATAATGGAGGTGTTCGACGAAAACCGACTGACGCGGGACGACTTCCTGGGTTTTGTCGAGATCGGCATCGGCAACATCAAGACGGAAGGCCCCGCACAGACAATTGAACCGAAACACCTGACACTGCGACCGCGCTCCTCACGTTCACACGTGAAAGGCGGCCTCACAGTGGTCCTATCGTATGTCAGGGTGCGTGAGTGGTTGTCTGTGCGGAAGTTATGATTTCATCGCGCAGACAGACTGAGACACTGACGGGGAACGCATTTTTCTATTGATGATTGCTGACAGTGTGTGTATTTGTCTGTATACATTAGACCGAGGGATGGACCGGCCCACTCGACGAGCCAACCAGTGATGAGGATTATGATGTTATTAATAACGCGGAGGCTGCGGATGCCGTTTCAGTGACTTCCGCGACGTCATCGAGAATTGCCGGATCTGCTAGTGGTAGTGGCAGTGGTGGTGGACATAGGCACGGCGGTGGCGGTGAAGGCGGTTCAGGTGGGGAACGGCCTCCACCCCTGCCGGTGGGATGGGAAGAGCGGCAGGACTTTAACGGGAGAGTTTATTACGTCAATCACGACCTACGGACGACCCAGTGGGATAGACCAACGTACGTCACAAGGCCTGGATAAATGCCATTTTTTATTGGTCCCCTTTTGCCCGTTTCTGCCTCTCACTGATGTGGATGCCTGTTGATGCTCTTTCCTTCAGAACTGCTACCCGATACCGCTCTTTTGTTGTCTGTCGATCTATCTATTGTCTATTGTCTGACAATTTCTGTCTGGCATTTAGCTCCTTTGTTGTCTGTCGATCTATTGTCTGACAATGTCTGTCTGGCATTCAGCTTCCTGTTTGATCGGCCGTGAGATTTGGATTGATTCTCTCTTAAGGAGTTCTCTCAGTAGAAATTTAGCAGTGCTGTTCAAACGGTTCAAATTCTAATTCAAAATATATCAGTATTATGAATTTTGGATTTTGGATTTTGAAGTTCCATGCTTAAGATCTCATTTTTGATTTCAAGTTTGAAACTGAAATAATATATCAGCTCAGTGAGGGGTTAATATCCGCATTCCCATATAAAGGTGATGGGAAAGTGTACTTATTCATTTAATTAAATAATTTTTTTCACTTTAGCTAGTTCATCAATTTGTTAATTTCTGGTAGTAGTTTTGTGGGTACTTTCTCCGACCTCTGTGGAAGTGTGTCCTCTGGGCGCGGTTTTTTTTGCCGTATTCAATGTTTGCCTGGTCGTGTGTTGTTGATATTCTAACAACGATTTATTGAGTCGAGAGGCAGTCCTCCTGACATTTTGTTTGCTTCATTTAATAGCGTGGGAGACTCCAGTGCTCAGAGCGCGTCTGATCTGCGGAACGCCCGAAATCAGTATTTGCAGCGTCTTGTTAGCAGCGACAGCACAGTTCCATCAACAGCGCCGACGCTTTCCAGTGCGTCTGGCTCCGGTTCAGACTCCACCGGTGGGGATGATGGCATCTTTACTCCACAGATGTCAAGAAATGGCTCTTTCAGTACAGTACAGGTACGATTCGTACGTGTTTGTCTGTCTGTCTGCCTATCTGTCTGCATGCATGCATTCATGTCTCCTTGCCTATGCCCGTCTGTAAGTCTGTCAGTCTTTCTATCTGTCTGCCGTTGGTTGGTTCGGACTGTCTATGTGGTCTGTTTGGTTGGTCTTTATGTGGTCTGTCTGTTATATTGCGATAAATTGTGTGTCAATGGATAAATGAATACTGCTTGTATGCTACGCAGTGTGCAAATCGACGGTATCCCGTCGCCTTAACTTCAATGCAGTGTTTGCCTGTTTGATTGACTGTCTGTCTATGAATTATGTTGGTCTGCTGAATTGCGTAATCGTCGTACTTACAGTGTACGGCTTATATTTTCAGACTGGCGGAAACAATCTGCCCAGTGACATTGATCCCTTACCCGCTGGTTGGGACTATCGGGTCTCCTCGAACGGCCGGATGTTTTTCATTGACCACAATACACGACTGACCACGTGGGTGGATCCTCGGACCTCTCGCCCGAGCCCATTGCCCACTGCGCCGGTGGCGGCTGTGTCGCATGTCGTGGATTCCGGTGCTGGGAAAGCCAACAGAAAGAACACAGTGGATATCTTGGGACCTCTTCCGGTAAGTTGAAGAAAAGATTGCCTGATTAAATGTACACGTTGAATGAGTCGATGAGTACTAGTATTGCTTGTTTGCTTTTACCATGTCTCTTTTCTTTACGCAGGAGGGATGGGAAGAACGTGTTCACACTGACGGCAGAACTTTTTACATTGACCACGCCGGCAAGAGGACCCAGTGGGATGATCCTAGGCTGAATAATCCAGACATCGCTGGACAGGTTGGCTCACTTATAGATTCAATTGATCAGATTATACAGGCAGGCAGACAGACAAACAGGCTGGCAGGCAGGCAGATAGACAGACAGGCAGGCAGGCAGATAGACAGACAGGCAGACAGGCAGACAGACAAACAGGCAGACATATTTACATACACACAGACAGAGGGAGAGATAGACAGGCAGGCAGTCAGGTAGACTGACAGACAGTCAGACCGATAGGTACAGTATATAGATATTGTTTTATTAATAAATTTGCTTTCCTTGCTGAATGTCTTCTTTAAATTGGTAGGCTGTGCCGTATAGTCGAGACTACAAACGCAAATATGAGTATTTCCGGAGCGAACTTCGAATTCCACCCCATTTGCCCAATAAATTCGACATTAAAGTCAAACGATCTCACATCCTCGAGGACTCATATCGAGCTGTGATGACATGCCCCAAGGCGGATCTGCTGAAGACCAAACTCTGGATTGAGTTCGACGGTGAAGTGGGATTGGATTACGGCGGCGTCAGCCGGGAGTGGTTTTTCCTGTTGTCTCGGGAGATGTTTAACCCTTACTACGGGCTCTTTGAATATTCCGCCGGGTAAGACACTTGCCCCTGTGTGTTGCGCAAGTGTGCGCTTTGCCTCTTGCTGAGCTTTGGACAGCCACAAAAGGATATTTTTTCCAGGGATAACTATACTCTTCAGATCAATCCGAAATCCGGTCTTTGCAACGATGATCATTTGTCATATTTCAAAGTAAGGTTCGGGTATGCACACGGAGGGAGAGACAGATAGACAACAGACGAACAGACAGACAAACAAACGGTCACACAGACAACAAGCAGACGTACACAGATTCATACATCGGGATACAGACAGACAGGAGGCAGACAGACAGGAGGCAGACAGACAGACAGAGAGGGAGGCAGACAGACAGACAGAGAGGGAGGCTTCACGTATTATTTTATTCGTTAGTTTGTCGGACGCGTGGCGGGAATGGCGGTGTTTCACGGCAAGCTTCTGGATGCCTTTTTCATTCGCCCATTTTACAAGATGATGTTGGAGAAACCTATCACGCTGAAAGACATGGAGTCGGTTGTAAGTGTCTGTAACTAAACTTAAGAGTCTTCTTCCTCTTACTCCTTTCTGGAATTCTCATGCCCCAAACCTGATTTAGGATTTGGAGTACTACAACTCTCTGCAATGGATTCTCGACAACGATCCCGCTGACCTCGATCTCCGTTTCACCGTCGATGAGGAAGTCTACGGGGTGATGCAGCAGGCTGAGATTAAACCGGGCGGTTCGAGCATCCCCGTGACGCAGGAGAATAAGCGGGAGTACATTGATTTGGTCATCAAATGGCGCTTCGTCGACCGGGTGGAGCATCAGATGCACGCCTTCATGACCGGCTTTGCCGAGCTCATTCCCAAACGACAGCTGCAAATTTTTGATCCCAATGAAGTCGAGGTGAAGATGACTATCACTTGGCTTGTTCGTGGATACACTGTCTTGATTGAATCTGTTCTTTGAAGTTGTGTTATTCTTGCAGCTTCTGCTCTCTGGCATCGCCAATATTGACGTGAAGGACTGGAAATACAACGCCATTTACAAGGGCGAATATCACGGCGAGCATTTGGTCATTCAGTGGTTTTGGAAAGTAAGGCTTGATCACTGCAGGACAGAGATGTGCATTATTCCGTCTCCAGTGTTCGTATTGTTCCTGTACCGGAACTCTCTACTCTCTCTGTCAAGCTTGTGTATTCTCGTCTCAAACCGGCCTTCGTCTGCCTGTCTGTCTTTGCCTGACTGGCTCTCAAGTCGCTTGCCCATCTGTACGACATCCTTCCTTCCTGTCTGCTGGTGTAGAATCCTGTCTGTCTGTTATCTGCTGGTGTTTCTTCCTGTCTGTCTGCCTTTTCAGCTCTAGTCGATCTGCCTGCATGTGTTGGTCTACCGGTCAGTGGCAGCTTGTTCACCCTGAACTTTGTGTTGGTCTGGTTTTAAGCTTCTTGTCTGGGCACTCACACGAACCGTTTCACAGTTACGTCTTTCTCACTCTCTCTTGCTAGGCGATCCTGTCGTTCGATAACGAACTACGTGCCCGGCTCCTCCAATTTGTCACCGGCACCAGCCGGGTCCCCATGAACGGTTTCTCCGAGCTCCAAGGCAGCAACGGTCCGCAGAAGTTCTGCATCGAGAAGTGGGGCACAGAAAAGGACTTTCCACGGGCTCATACATGGTAAGACGCGCAATGACATTCACCGCAAGTGGATCCGCTTCTCATAAATTACGTTTACTGTGCCTTTCCAGTTTCAATCGACTCGATTTGCCGCCTTATTCAAATTACGACCTGGTGCGGGAGCGTCTCATCCAGGCCATGGAGAACACTGAAGGCTTCGGCGGTGTGGATTAACCCTGATGATTGGGAGTCAGTCACACGGCGCAGTTGTGATGTGCGTGCAGAGATTCCCTGTCCTTTTGTTCCGCTCGCATCCGCGTCCGCATGGTTTGTTGATATTTCTTCCCGTTTCGTCGTCTTAGTGGTCATCATCACCGCTCCCTCACGCGCGCGCGCTCTCTCTCTCACACACACAGCTGTTTTTTCTGCGCCATTTTCAGGGGCAGCCAGGCCACATATTTTTTTCCAGAGTTTTTAATTCGATTTGGCATGTTCAAGTTGAACACGCATGCGTGGTGTGTGTAAGTGGTGTTTGGGAGTTTCGAGTCGGGGAGCTTTTGGTCTAACCTTCGATCGCTGCTGAACGCGTAGTCGCATTTTAACCAGCGACAGATTATACAACCAATCTATGACGGAGTAAGTCGTGACGGAGTAAAGTTAGTTTCGCGCGAACTCTCCTTGGATTTGCACATCAAAACTAATGAATACAAATCAAATGATTTGAAAACTTCAAACGTTTCTCTGTGGTGTGACGTCGTCGTCGTCCTTACCGTCCGTGACGAATACGAGTAGATGATCGTGCACAGACACACAACGGAGTTCTAAAGCTTGAAATCCCGCGGATATTTCGGATTCTCAATGCAGCCCTTGCCGAACTTCAATTCCAGGAACTCTCTCCGGCGATTGGGCACCGCCACCGTCAAACCGAGGAAGCCTGCAGATTCCATGGGCGTCAGAAAGTCCTCCGGGAACTCCCGATCCTGTGGGTGCGATCGGAACCAAAAATCCTTCGTCATGACGGAATTGTTCGCGTAGAACGGGAATATATCCACGTGCAGGCGGTTGGTCCGGCTGTAGTGGACCCGGTAGAACTGGCCCTCCCCCGGTTGCGCCAGCTCCCAGGTGAAGCCGTCAGGGTCGGCGACCGGGCCTTCCCGGGCGGCCTCCAAATACTGAATCTTTTTGGTCTCATTGAGGAACATCCCCAGGTCGATGTCGTAGTCCCAGGGGATGAGCTGGCTGTTGCGCGCCGCTCCTAGCAGACTGCCCCCCTCCAGCCAGTACGCGACGCCGTTGAAGTCAAACACCTCAATCACGTGCTGCAGTGTGGCCTTCAGCGCGTTGATGCAGCACGGCGGTGTCCAGCGACCTTCGTAGAGATAGCTGGGCGTGTCGTTGATGACGTTGCCGAAGCAGCGCGGGGTGGCTTTGGTGCAGCCGAAGAGTTCGACGTGGCCGTTTTTGACGGTTTGCTTGATCTGAAAACGGTCATAGAGGTCGCGAACGTGGTCGTCGTGGTTGCTGCGTTGGTGGGCTAACATCTGCGAGAAGGAACAACAAGGTAACCAGTGGTCAACTGCTCGTTCGGTCAATCAAGCGATCAAGGGATCAAGTTGATGGATTAACGTAACCAACAAAACGGTGATCGAAAATCAAAATCGATCCAAAAAATAAATTCTAGTCCCATGTTTAAGTCAAGATTACTGAAAACAATGACCTGTGTTCGAGTTGGAAAACAGTTCGAGTTGGAAAGAGAATCTTACCTGAGGGTCTAGCAGTTTGTCGCTTCTCGCAAACAATGTCTCCCCAAAAATGTGTGTCTTCCATCCGAGCGACAACGACTGCACCAACAAACTCTCACCCACCGGCTGAAGCAACGGTTCCGGTAGATTCAAGAAATCCACACTTCGGAGGAGATAAACAACAGATCCAGTCACGGCATCACAGACATCCCCGACAGGAGCGGAGTTGTTCATGGTCAGCGTCCACCGCTTCCAGTCCATCCTGACGGACTGGCATGAGGCGCGCTTGCCCCGTACTCGAAAGGCCCATATCTTCACGGCTGGGTTACTGGTGGTGGTTTGGCGCAACGAATCATATAAACTTTGCTGGGATGGTCTCACGCCGTCTGGAAGAAGGAGAACCTGCAATGACAAACACAATTTCTTTTCATGACAAAAAACATCGCAGGATTTTAAACTAGTGGTGCTTCCGGTTCCTCAGCAAGTTTTTCCTACCACGCATCATCAGAAAATGCAACAAAATGCCACGCTGAGGTGACTACTAACTAGTACGGTGAGTAAAAATATCCATTCTTGTCACATCAATCAATCAACCAACACGACGCAGATGCAATCCATAACCAATCAATTCATCAATCAACCAACACGACGCAGATGCAATCCATAACCAATCAATTCATCAATCAATCGATCGAATGGAAGGCAACGTACCCATTGAGTTTGGACAATGTCCCGAAGCTTTTTCGCCGGCACCCCGAGCCGCACACTCGGTTGCGTTTCAAAATACACCACCTTCGGCGAGGGGGAATTCACCGGCGGGTAGAGTTTACGCTCCGACACGACGACAATGCGAGCGACTTCCCCGACCGCATCGATGGCCGCCGAGGTGCCTTCCAGGTCGCTAGCCTCGCTGTCAAAGTCCCGGATGATGCAGGTGATCTTGCCGTCGAATTCGAACGGGAAGACATGATTTGCCGTCGGATTAGACGAGGACGCGCAGTAGGACGTCCAGAAAAAGTAGCCGAGAATGTACTGCAGGAGGGCGCCCAGGAAGACGAGGAGAATGGTCGGCTGAGTCCGCGGTAGAAAACTGATCATAGTTCATGACATTCCGCTCCTGAAATTAATATTTCTAGATTTTTATTAAAAAGAATTGACTTAATCGAAACGGGAAATAGATCCAAATCGCTGAGTTTGTTTTGATGTTTCGCTCTTGTGTGTAGTGTCTCGAAACGCGCCAAGGAGTCACGCTGTTCCGTTTCACGGTGAATTCCTTGCCGCCGTGGTGCGTATCTTCGCACATTGCCTCGTCGTATCATCGTACCCGTATTACTTACTCACTGTCCAGTTATTAGTTACGTGACCAGTCACTATTCACTAATACACTCTTTCGTTAATCTTTTCCGTTTTTCGAAATATAGGCATAGGGCAGCACATACACAAAGGAATGAGGGTGATCGTGTTAGTCGCTCATGTTCGGAAGACAAAACAGCACATAACGCATTGGAGAAAGCAAAGTCATCGAAAACAATCATGGTATTCACAGTCCAGCTGTCTTGTAGGGGTGAAGAAAAAATCCCAGCTTCAGAAGTGCGTTCCAGAACGAAGTTGTGTGGAAAATGGCAAAACGACAAAGGCAGGCAAACAGTAGCAACAACAACAGTGAAGAAAGACTGACGGGTGTGAGAGAGCTGCCCGCGGTCTCGGGCGTGAAGAGGCTCTAACGGCGGCCGTAGAGTCCGAGGCCAGGGAACAGGCCGAGGTTGGATCCTTGGGACTGTCCGAGACCGCCCATTCCCACAGCTAAAAAAAGCAAAAAAAGGTTAAATAAAATCAAGGGGCAAGCACAATCGTTCTAGCCCGGTGATAGACATCAAGAACAGACAGACAGCCAGACATCACTCGAATGTACAGGCACACAGGCATTCGGGCAGAACGGCATTTCATACATTCAGGCAGAAATGCAAATAGATTGTTTTAGACGACCTATGCGGTGCGCCAGACAGGGAGACAACAGGGACACACAGACATTGGCATGACAGACATCTAGTCAGACGTTCGGTGAGCCAGGCAGTTTGTTAACAGACAGACATAGGCATGACAGGCATGTAGTCAGAAGTTCAGACAGGCAATTAGTCTTAAAGGTAAGAAAGCAAATAATGTTTCAGACCCATGCACGAAACAAGGGTAGCGATAGACAGACAGACAAGTACCAGACTTGGCAGGTAAAAATTCTCAGAGACATACCGTTGTTGTATCCGTAGCCGTATCCGCTGGAGATGCCCGAAAGCTGTGACTGGAGACCCGATCCAGCCGCGCCATAGCCGATTTGTCGGGCCGTCCGGAAGTTATGCTTGGTCGGCTTTTCCATGGCAAGCTTTTCGGTGGCCGGCTTGGTTAGAGCGACATCGGTGAGGTCCTTCTTTACAATCGGTGCCGTTTCGAACTTCGCCTTTGTCGGGCCGGCTGCAAAAATAGCGGCACAAACAACACACAATTAATTGGGTTTTCTTAATTTTAATTTTGTAAAACAAGCGAAAAAACGTCATTTTCACGTGATTCACATGCTTACCTGAGACAAATGCCACACAGACCGCAAGGCAGACAATTGACAGCAAGGAAGTATTCATTGTTGGGATGTGATGTACGTGTGCGCCCTCGCCGAGATGAAATAAACAACAGAGAACGGAAATGGGAAGAAAAAGACGGATTAGGTTAGAAACAGGACTGATGAAGTTCGGAGGCGAAGATGTGCAGATTATATATGAGCTCCTCCAGGCTGATACAACTGACGACAGTGTGGTGAGTACTGTATCCTTGAAACATGTCTATCACTAGAGGTGAGGGGAGATGTCTCAGGCGACACGGACCTTTTGGGTGTGTCCTGCCTTGCAGTTCCGAGAATCGGAGAATGGTCTGCCTGAGGTGTCTGGACGCGGATATGCTGGTGTGCATGGAGCTTTTGTCAAGCGAGACAGCCAAGGACAAACCGCAACATAATGTTTCGCAGGCCTGCTCCTGATGCTTCGTAGAAATTTTACCCGAGACATTCGATATCATCACCTGAGAAATGTATGCTAATTCAGTCTGAAAGTGCATCCATCTGAATGCGTGTCTATCTGTAGACTTGTCTGCCTATCTGCTTGCTTTTACCGCCTGCCTGCCTGCCTGCCTGTCTGCTTGTATTTATCGCCTGTTTGTTTGTCTGTCTGCCTGTCTGTCTGCCTGCCTGTCTGCTTGTATTTATCGCCTGTTTGCTTGTTTGTCTGTCTGTCTGTCTGTCTGTCTGTCTGTCTGTCTGCTTTCTTTGTCTGTCTGTCTGTCTGCTCTGTCTGTCTGTCTGTCTGTCTCTCCCTATTTGACTATCTGCTTGTCTCTGTCGTCTACGGGTTTGCCTTAATGGTGTAAATTTGATTAAAAAATGCCGCACAACGCATTTCTTTTGTTCTTGAACAAATGCCACACTTCTCGAACGCTACGAGATCGTAAGACGGTCAAAGTTTTACTTCAAAGACAGTCAAACGGTCTGCGCCATCAATGGTCAATCGAAATGGATCTTCCACATGGCCTATAACAAGGCTAACAAAAAATGTATCGTGTGTTACAAAAAAAGAGAGTAACAATCAAATGAAAAAGCGTACATTTGCTGTACATCATCATATTGGCAAAAACAAAATTCCACGACGAAGCGACGGACACTGGCCGGCTGGCTAGAGTTTCCTACGGATGTCCATTTCCTCTTTGACAATGGCTTCGATCTTTTTCAAGTCGACGCTCGGATCGTGGATTTTCACGTACTTCCCGGCCGTCAGCGGAAGCTCCACCTCCTCCAGCCACTTTCCCTTGAAAATTTTCAGCAGTAGAAGGACATGCTGATTGAATTCCTCTGAAAACGAACAGCGTGTTACGAACAGTATGTCTCATAAAAAACATCCATTTAATTGAAAACAGGCACAATGAAGGGTCATGCAAGTGCGTAATCCTTCCCCTTACCTATCCCAAGTTTGGGTGATGGCATACTGTCACGTAATGATTTCAGCAAATCCTTCAAGGCCAAACATGTCTTCTTCTCATCGGTAAAAATGCTGCAAGCAAACGAGAAAAAAACAGATAAATATGCGATGTCCCTTGCCTATATTCGCTGAACGGAACTGCACTATCATGCGATCTGTATAGTGCGTCCATCAATCTATCTGTCTGCCTACCTACCTGTACTGTCTGTGTGTCTGTCTCTCTTGCGCCCCATGAATATCTATCTATCTATTTCGCCATCTCAAGTGCATGCTAGACTGCCTGTATCACGTTCCAATACCAGCCTCATCGCTGCTGAGACCGGCGAACCGTCTACTTACTTGGAAATAATGCGCCCCATAGCCGGAATGCGTTCGAGCATCTTGAGTTCCTTCTCCACCAAGGGATCTCTGGTGATGACCTTGGCCAGTCTCTTTGCTGCGTTAGCTTGAACTCGCAGCAGAAACGCCGGATCCAGCTTCTTCAGAGTCGGATGAAGGGCTAAGGCCGGCGTCGTCGGCTGCACCGGTTGTGGCACGACTGCAGCTGATTCTGACACATCCGCGCCATCGCGTGGCAAAAGTGACTCGGGCGTCGTGGCAGTCATTCGTGCAAACACTTCCGCTTTCGTCAGCCCAATTCGGGGTCGTGCGAACTGCGGCATCGCCGCCGGCTCTGGCAGTTCCACTGCATCCAAGCCGGATAAGAATTTGGGATGCCACGCGACAATTTGGGATCGCTCGACGTACAACGCTGGGGTCAAAGACGCAATGAAGGCAGCGTGCTTTCGATGTACAATGTCCAGGAGAGCCGCCTCGAATCGGGCTGCCCGGCGGAAGAGATCGCTCGGTGCGGGCTCCGCCAGGAAGGAATCCGTGTCGGAGGCCGTGTCGTTTCGAATAAGGATGGCCATTTGCTCCTGCTCGATGGAGACAGAACTCAGACCGATTCCGGAATTGGTGGGCTTTTCGATGCGGAAGAGGAAGGCCTCAGGGAAGATGGCTTTGATCCGGCCGAGATCCGTGTACTCCAATGGGCTGAATGGGGAGAATTGTTTTAGTACGTTCTGGCAGAATCAACAACAGAAATCCAGGAACACAATCAGACAACAAACAGGCATTAACACCACGATTGACAGACATCTGAAGACTTACTGACAGCGAAATGGCAAGTGAGACCCTCAGAAAGGCCGATAGACATATAGACAGACAGACAGACAGACAGACAGACAGACAGACAGACAGACAGACAGACAGACAGATAGACAGACAGATAGACAGACAGACTAAAAGTCAGACAGATAGACAGACAGACTAAAAGTCAGACAGACAACAATCAGACATTGAAGACGTGCTGGTAGATAAGCAATTGGACAGACTAGCCTAGCGCTAGTACCTCGTTAAGGCAGGCAGACCCGCGGTATGGAAAAGACACCAGCAAGTTTTCAGATGCAGAGGCAGACACAAACAAAGGTTGGTGTAAAGAATGAGGAACACAAAAGCAACCGCAGACAGCAATAACCTGTGACAAAAGAAACCCACCGGCCAAATAGCTTTCCCGTCATCTCTTGCATGTGGCTGTTATCGCGTATCTTGTCGAAATAGGAAATCTGTCGACGATTCAGACTGACTAAAGAGTCCAGCTTCTCGAAGAGCTTTTGGTACTTTCGAAACCCAACCGGCAGCGGCAGAATGGAAGAATCGCTGGCCGGACATTGACGGATATCATCCGCAACTCGCTTCTTCTCCATCCTGAAAAAATCATGATAAAAATAAGCATTCCTTGTGCTCCTCATTAAATAGCGAATACGACAACACATAATACCTAATATAGGATAACACATATATTTGATAATATTCATGGGGCAGCAGAACTTACAGATTCAACGGAGGAAGGGACGCCAGTAAGGATGACCCTTCCTGACGACGCTCCCGGGACTTGCTGGTGAGCGCCCTGAACTCCTCCACTCGTTTCTTAATATCGGATCGGTCATATTCGGCCTTCCGCTTAACGCTGGAATTCTGCTCAGCCAGGCGGAGGGTGTAGGCGTCCTGGGCGCTGGTCACATTCGCCGGGAGTCCTTCGCACGTGGCGTTGCTGTGGACACTCGACGCCGTCGGCAAGGAGGCTTTCACCAGTCCTTTGGACGGGCTGAAGAGGAGCATCCGCTTACCCGGGGAACGCTGCGGCAGTGCCGAACATAACCGATTTTTCACAGGTGTCTGGGGTGGTTGATGGATTGATTGGTCCCCATCCAGACCGCTATCCGTTTCCGCCGGCTGCTCCGACGAGGAAGCTTCATCCCCCGCTTTCAAACATTTCGCTGGAGAGTTGGCTGGTGGGATGGGATCAATTGGAGTTTCTACCGGTGGAATAACATCCCCTGGAAGCAAGTAAATAAAAATAGGCCGTTAAAGATATTTAAAGAAATACCATTAAATTTATAGTAAATTTAGGGGTGTTCAATAATAATGTGCTTTTAAAATTCAATTTCTATTTTTTTGGCTTGAAATAAAATAAAAATATATTTGATGTAAAATTAAAAGTCGATTTTTCCAATTAAAGTTGTCGAAAAGTCTAATTAGCCACGGCCCAATTAATCTTTGAAGATCGTTAGCCTGCAAAACACAAGTTCTGCAGGAAAAAACCTTTAGTATTACATTGATGAACAAATCAAAGGGTCATGCTTGCTGACTGATGAAAAAAGGTTTTACGAAGGTCGCCTCCACCGCCTATCAACTGATGAAATCAACATTGTGATGGATGCTGGACATTGATTGATTGAAGCTGGGCATTGATTGATTGATTGAAGCTGGACATTAATTGATTGATTAAAGTTGGGCATTGATTGATCGATTGGCATCATTCTCAACTTGGTCCCAAAGCTGAACATGCCTTGCCCTCTTCAACCACCGTCTGTTAGGACCTCAATGTTTTTTCTCGAATTAAATTTCTATGAATCATCACTGGGGAGTTTAGCGGAACTCTGTCTAGAAAATTTCACAGTGGAAGTCTGTTAATTTTGCGTATGTCCAGGATGCTTCTCTGTGAAATACATGTACACAAGTCAGTATACCGGTACTTGACTCAGTATACGGTACTTGACAGTATATTTAGAAATCTCAAAAACCGAGTTTTGAAGTTTGCTACCGCAATTTATTCGTCATCGCTCACCTGATGCTTTGCCAAAGAGCTGCTTCCGCACGTGGGCATTCCCTAACTGGGCTCGCCCTTGGGCGGTGGTCAGGCTAGTCTTATGCGGACTGTAGAATGGAGAGAGCTGCAGCTTGATCGGCGATCGCTGGAGATGGTCCACACTAGCTTGGAACTGCTTTTCCAGTTCCCGACGCTTCGGGTCATTGCGAAACTCCAGGGACGTCTTCGAGGGCGTCTTCCCCTTCTCTACGCTCTCCTTGTCCGATTTTTTGCTCGAGGCCAAACGAGATAATAAATCAGATTTGGCACTCTCCGGAGCGCCGGTGACCACAATGGAATCTGATTTCTTCACCCGAAGGGGCCGGATGATGCTTTCCACTGACGGGGAAGACGTCGAGGGCTTCGCAACAACTTCCTTTACCGAATCCACTCCTGACAAAGCAGGCAGAGCTGCTTTTCCGACTCCCAATTCCTCTGGAGTAGCGATGACGATACGTTTTCTTACTCGAAGAGCAGTGGCAGCTGGCGGTGGAGTAAGGACGCTCTCCACAAGGGAAGATTCCACGACATCCTCCGAAACTTTTTTCGCTGAGTTCGGACGAGATCGCGGGCTAATTTTTCCAATGCCTAGCTCAACTAAACTTCCGATGGAAACTGGCTTTTTCACGCGAAGAGTCGCGGGC
>LRSR01012522.1:0-21307 GCA_001579985.1 Hypsibius dujardini | reverse complement strand
AACTACAAACCATCTGGTGCTGCAGTATATACGATCAAATTTTGGAAAGCGCGACCTAGATTTATTATACCCACTCCTGGCATATGGCGGGGGGGGGGGGGAGAAGCGCAGAGTTGCGTAAGGAAACTAGCAAAGACAAGACGGCTGGCCATCGAATTAGCTGGAGAGTCTGTGTGAGTCAAGACCAGGGACAGGTCCTCCACCCAGGAGGAGGTTACACGCGACTACTCAGACATATTCCGCAATTATGCTAATTTTGATATCACAAATCTGGTCCAATATGCATTTGCATAACCTTGAAGGAAAATTATGTTGGCAGGGATTCGATTGATTGTCGAGCAGGAAAAGCAAGATGTTGAAAGGCTGACCCTCTGCCCTTGCAATCTTTAGACGACTTGCCGTTTCGGTAACTTGGTATATGATCCTCTTCTCGGATAATAATATGACCAGAGATGATGGAGTCTCCGATGTCAGCGCTTCTGCAGGGCGTGGTCATGAGTTGTACATTATGATGCGTGTGGTTAGTCGTTTCCAGTCTCCGCATTTACAGGGCTCATGGCCCAAGATCAAGGTTAGGCCTGCCACTCACTGCGTCCCCAGTGGATGCATTCCAGCTCTGTGTGTACACTCGTACTCATTCGGCCTTTACTCATTCGACCCTTATATGATGAGGATTGAGGATTGAGGACGTGTGAATGACTGGGGATTGGGATTATTGGATAGATGTTATCTCGGGTCCATGTTTGGCCAAACATGACATTGTGCAGCGTTGGGTGGCCAACCATGAAGTCCCTACTACAACAGCGTCCAGACGTGGAAGACAGAGTGGGATGAACCTTGACATTTGACAAGTATACCATTATTTGATTTTTAATTTTTCCTCCCGTATCACACGTACGATCGGTGTGATGATTCCAACAGTCACGGAAGGAACGGTACGAGATATCGGTTTGATTGTTGACGCTTGCAGTTAATTGCGTAGGACAACCACTGCCCATTGGGCACACCAATCATATTGTCTCGTTAATGCGTAAAACTTTTAGGCCCATCGGGCCTTTCTATTCCTTGGTCCCCGTCTCGGATCTTGGTCCCCACCTCGGACCTTGGTCCCTGCCTCGGACCTTGGTCCCTGCCTTGGACCCTGGTCCCCACCTCGGACCTTGGTCTCTGCCTCGGACCTTGGTCCCCACCTCGGACCTTGGTCCCTGCTTCGGACCTTGGTCCCCACCTCGGACCTTGGTCCCTGCCTTGGACCTTGGTCCCCACCTCGGACATGGGATACGGTAGCATAAGAAGCGCCCTCTATGTACCACGAAAAGGCAGTTATTATTTTTTTTTAATGGAAGATATGATTTCTGGTCAATGTTCTCAACGGATTCACAATTTTCTGATGAAAATGCATCGATAACACCAAACAGAAGTAAGTAAATTCGACTGGGAGAGTGGAGTGAATTCGTTGTCACGGATCACCCCTCGTATGATGTATCACTGCAGCGTGCTCATTATCTACCATCTAATGTCGTACCGTGGCGCCCCCTATTACCAAACCATACCGCCAAAGGTCCTAATTTTTCAAGGTCAACCACAGCATTGCAACTTTTCTCAGTCTCCAAAACGAGACAGTGATGGGAATTTCCCTTTCCCACCCATTCACTATAGTCCCATCCTTTCCCACCCATTCACTATAATCCCACCCTTTTAATTTTTAATTGAAATACAATAAAAAATGACTTTGTAGACGTTACCAGGATACTGAGTTATTCATAAGATATAATAATGATTGATGGAATGATTGAAATCCAAGAGCCAAACAATTTCCAATAGTTTATTAGTATTCTGACTGTAGTATCGAGGCAAAATGAGTGATAGTGGCAGCTCCGTCGCAGATGACGGGGACCGCTCAGGGACAATGAAGCTATTTGCGACTCGGAACAGACAGGCTCCCAAGAAGCAGGACAGCTTTACCAACCAAAGATATCGGCAGCGAAAGATCTCAAGAACCGGTATGCTTCATATGCTGATTGGGAAACTGACTTCTGCCATATCAGAAGGAGTCATTCCAGACTTTTGTAGTGGACGACTCACAACGACTCAGTAAGACCACAAACTATTCGGGATTCTGCAGTACAAGAAAGGGTGGGACTATAGTGAAAGGGTAGGACAAGGGTGGGACAAGGGTGGGACAAGAGTGGTACCCTTTTATTTTTCCCGTTTTGCTATAGATACTGGGGTGAATTTATACTTTAGCTTGGATAGTGAGGAGGAACAAGCAGCCGCTGGCAGAAATGATCCTTAACATAGATGAAAACAGATCCAATAGCGAACGGTGGTAGCAGAGTTAATTCACTCGTCATCAGAGTCGCCTTTCTTAATCATCAAAAAATCGTTAGAGGGCGGACTGTCGTTCCGCGACGAAGGCAAAAGGTACTCCTGCTGAGCAGACGAGCGATTCATGAGTGAGATCGACTGGTGAGGCTCCGACCCGGTTCCGGGTCCTGTCCTATTCCGGTAGCCAGTTGACCGGATCGACGGCGTCGAGATCAAATAACGATGGTTCATCGCTTTGGAAATGGATGTCGTCAAGGAATTGTTTGAGTTCTCCATGGAATCTGCTTCATTTCAAAATACATCTAATTAGCACAAAATAATCTTATTCAGCTACTGAATTATAATTTCATTCGGTCGAATTAAATCTTACCGCCCAGGCGATATCTGTGCATACAGAAAATCTGTCGGCAGAATTCATTCCGAAAGCGTTTTGACATGGCATTGTAAAGGACAGGATTAATTGCGCTGAAAATTGCGAAGTTCAGTTAGTTTCGTTTTGAAGTATAAACAATCTTGTAATACGGAGTCGCCTTTGTCACATCAGGGGCGATTCACGCAGACACAGGCCCGCAAACAGATCCAGACATTGACACAAACACAGACACAGGCACAGCCACAGACACAGACACAGACACAGACACAGACACAGACACAGACACAGACACAGACACAGACTGACACTATAATGCCCTTTTTCTATCCAAAAGCAACATGGAAAATTGATTTAGGGGCGTGGTTTTGTTGTCCACCACTAAGCTGAATTGATCCCCCTTAGTCGGTTAAACGCGGGTGTGATTGAATAAATTACCTATTTATATAAATCAGCGTCTGGAAGGAGCAAAACAAAAACATCGGTCAGCCTTCGGAAGCAAATTAGCAGATATTGAGACATACTTTAGCAAAGAGGAGATACCACCGATCGAGCCATGGTGTGTTGAAGGAATTGTAGACGAGCAAGCTACGATAGGGCAGCCACAAAACGGCGAAGAGGATTACAACCACCAGCAGCATCTGCACGACCTGCAAAATGTTGTGAATATGTACGTTAGACAGGACTGCTCTAATCCATGCGGGGCTTCAATTACCTTCCGGTTCTGTACCTGAATGTTTCGTGACCGTTCCTGCTGGGCTTTCGTCGTCTTCCTGACGGCACATCCGCCGGACACTCCCGTCAACGGCGGCAGTCCGCTGTGCGAACTCACCAGCAGTGTCACCGATCCGGCTGTCGAGCGGCGCGTGCTCTTCCGCAGCTCGCTGTGCAGGCTCTTCTGCAGCACCATCCCGATGCGGGCGTACAGCACGATCGACACCATCAGCGGCATGACGTAGAAGAGGAAAATGTCGGTGAGGAAAAAGTAGACGTAGTGCTTCCGGTCGAGCCAGAACCGGCAGTTCTCCATCTCGGGGTAACCGACAAACTTAATCTTCACCGTGTGGGTCAGGCCGAGCCACGGGCACGAGTACAGCACCGCGAACACCCACGTGCCGATGATGATCTTGACGGCACGGTGGATGGAGCACACTTTCTGCGCCCATAAAGGGTGGCAGATTCCTAAAAGCAAAGTAAAATCTAGGTCCTGCCTAAATTGTCTGTGAGGTTTGAAATGATCCGTGAGGTCTTGTTTTAACAACCAATCGTTAGCAGTTTGTCTGTGAGGTTTCGTTTTAAACGTTTGAAGTGGTCTGTGAGGTCTCGTTTTTAACGTTTGAAGTGGTCTGTCAGGTTTCGTTTTTAACAACCAATTCTTAACGATTTCGTTCGATACAACTAAAGCTACACACGTTTTAAGAGCTCAGGTAATTTGACTGTTGGAAAATGGTTGATCGTACGGTTGAAAATAAGTGTCGTGGAATAAGTGTGACTAAGGTTGCTCTACTTCCCAGAAAGAGTCTTACCAATGTATCGTTCCACAGTGAAGCATAAAATACTGCAAGATATTTTGACACGTTTAGACAAATATGACACCAGTGCCGTTTGTCATGTTGATGAAGGAATGGGAGAACTATTTCTATGGCATGAATCACCGTACCTTATGCTGCTGGCATTGATCCCGAGGAAATTCCCGAAAATCAAAAGCGAACAGCCAAAGTGGCCGAGAACCCACTGACCGGCGTATAGGTGGTGCGACACAATGGCTTCCGGCATTGCAGACACCAGCACGATCAGATCCGCGACGGCCAGGGAGACCTAAAGAGTGAAGATGGGCATGAATAGCCGACAACTCCCCTTCGCGAAAAAAAAGTTAAGATAATCAGGTAAAAGGGGAAGAACAAAAGCTGAGTGATTTCAAAGAGAATTAAGAAAGTGAAAGTGAAAATGCAAAATGAAATTAAGGTCACTTTTTCTTTCAAAGCAGCAGTATCAATTCTCTTGTCAGCTCTCGTGAAACACGGAAGCGTTTCCAAAAATATGTTATGCTCACGAAAAACACAATATCGTTTGGCCGTATAAATGAAAATGCATTCGTAAGAGCAGAAACGTTGTCTTCGTCTACTACGCTCGTCCGAATTTACTGTCAGTTCTAAATATATTGCCAAAATGGAGTAGGGTCGTAACCTCCAGACAGCTACTGTATATGTGACCATATTATTATTACACTAATCTATTTAACGATCACACGAACAGCGTTATCTGACTGCGGAAGTAAACGCCCACACAGAAACAGACACACAGACACAGACACAGACACAGACACAGACACAGACACAGACACAGACACAGACACAGACACAGACACAGACACAGGTTTCCCCCTATTTTTCCCGGTTGACGACTTACCAAGTAGCAGTAGGTCGGTGTGTGCATACTCTTCGTCCTCCGCACGACAATCACGACCGCGATATTCCCAAAAAATCCCACAAGGAAAATAATGACATGCGCCACCGTGGCGACGATGCGGTAGTCCAGGTTGTGCGATATCGGGTGGGCCCTGCTGGCCGTCGCATTGGAGAGGTTATAGGGCGCCGGGTTGACGGTCGGTTCCATTTCGTCACGGTCGGTCAAGTTTGTGATGGTCGCCTCCATGACGGGAGAGATCGAACGTGAGAAGGCTGGGTGCACCTCTGCTCACGACGCCAACGACCCGATGAGATGATTGGAGTCAAAAGATCTGTGAATAAAAGATGATTAGGAGGAGGAAGGACGAAGGCCGTGACACGCCCTGTGCAACGATCGCGGGACATCGGTCCCTGAAGTCTGCTAACTGGGCCTCACTTATCGCACATCCCAAAATATTTGAGCATTTCTCTACAACTCCCTTGGGAGAACCACACCGAGTCAGGGAAGGTCATCGGAGCAAGCGATGAACACAGATGAATGGGGATCATTTTCTGGAAAAAAGGTGCGGGAATGTGTCTTCCGATGGGAGCTGAGTGCACATTTGAATGAGGCTCCGATCGGCCCGAGGACATGTATAGGATGGGATACTTTCGGAAGCGGAACAGCCCTTACCGTCTTGAAAATTGAAAAGATTACTCGAGCGCGATTCACGTTTATTCTGTTGCTTTGTATTTATTGGCAATGCATACAGCGCGCGCGGGCGGAAGGATTGAGGCTATTTCGACGCAGTTTGCGATTGGCTTCCATGTGCAGTAAGTACATGTCACAGAGCGGAAGGGGTCGTCCCTAACTGTGAGATACATACGCGCACACTGCAAACTCACTAATGACCGAGGGCCAAAGAGGCCGGCATGAAACGCGCACGCCCAAAAGATGCGCACGCCCAAAAGATGCGCACATGAAAGGAAGGAAGGTGGGTACGCACGTGCAAAAAAAGGTGGGTACACACGTGCAAAAAAAGGTGGGTACACACATGGAAGATGGGAGGAGCCCAAGCAATAAGATTCTGCTAAACGCTTGTTAATCAGGCGGTTCCTGCGCCGTATTGTACCCCCCCCCCAAAAGTGCCGGAGATCACTGAGAGATTCACACCGTCATTAAAAGGCGATCTAAGGTCCGTTATTTACTTTACAAACAGCCGGAGGATGTGTCGTTTCGGTTAACCGTTGCGTCAGCGATCTTAAATTCATGTTATCAGGGGGGAGGAAGGAGACACTGATGAACCGTGTGAACCTGTCTCTGACTGACCATTATGTATCGGTTGTAAATGTGAAAGACAAAGTGGAGTCTTCCCCATAGCCATAACTTGCTAAATCCTACTTAAACATTAGAGTATTTTACTGTGCAGAGAAGTGCAGCTGTGTGGTACTCCCACAACTGTGCGGTACTCCCACAACTGTGCAGACGGTTCAAATATATCTTGATCTGAGCTGTAAGTGCTTACTTATAGATTAGTCAGTAGTAGAAGATTTCGTGGAGATTGAAGAATTTACATGTCCAGTGAAAGGGTGCGGTAATACCGCACGCTGATGTAGGTTCCCAGGCATATTGAACGTCTCCAGTCGTGAAGCTCAGTATGGGGACAGAAATTGAAAAACCCAACACGTAATATGTTGCGGGAGATGGTTAACAAATAGTTTGTCAAGATGAACGGGAAGGCGTTACGTGGCGCGTGCACGCGGCTAAACAAAAGTCAAATTCAGCAGAAAGGCGAATCAATTTCGGGTAAGTTTCCAGCTGGCTCCCTCCGAGGAATCATACAAAATGATACCACTGCGCGCGCGGATTGATGGGACTGCCGGCGCCTGCCATATCGGGGCAGGCACCCCGAGGTTCCCTGGGTTGTCCGCTCTCTACTCTACTACGTGTAGCTCCCATTCGCGCAGCAGGGTCACCCAATCCGTCCTTGTGCCTGCCTCGATACTTTAAACACACGCATATACACACATACATACACACACACACAGACAGACAGACACACACAGACAGACAGACAGACACAGACAGACAGACAGACACACACAGAGAACAACAGTGGGCTGCGTCAATGGAAATTGAAGTTCCCAGCGGGGGGAAGCGGGGATTAGAGCGGCAAACTCAACATGTTACTCGCTCCTCATATCCGGAAACAATTAAAATATAGTGCTGAACAAGGGGCACGCGCGGAACAAGTGGCTGCATGCCTGAATACAGCCATTCGCGCGCGTCGGAAATGCATTTGTGAAGTTAAGGCCATTGATTCCCTTGTTTGACGAACTAATCTACCCGACGGATCTCGCGGAGAGACACATGGGGAGGCCTAATTAGAGATGTTACGGCGACATATTTGGGGGTCGGGGAGCTTTCCGTTAAAGTAGCCATGGATATTTTGTTGATATTTTCAGCCACTTTTTCGGGAATTTTAAGTCCCAACCTAGTAGGATTGAACGCCGGTGCACGGGAGAGTCACCTTGGGACCCAGAAAAGACGCACACATATGCGATCCTTACTCGAAGCAGACAGCATGTCATACATGGTTCGTACATAGGCTCGCCAACAACGACTGACTCTCGTCGCGGGACCGGAAAGCTCTTTTGGCGTCACTCATTCACGAACTAATCTTAAAATTGTCGTTTAGATTAAATTACGCACGCTCTGCTATGTGTGTCACGTTTGCTCACAACCAGGGTCCTGGTCATTGGAGGGAGGGGGAGGGAGGTGCTGCGGGTAAAAGGTAATGCGAAGCGGAGTAATAAGGATGCTTAAGTTAATTTGTTAATCAGGGAATACGTTGAGTAGATATCTAGCATCTCGGAATATCAAGCCCATAGAGCTAATCAGAGTGTTTGTATGTCACGAATTTGTCACGTGCACAAGGGATCGGCTTCCTGCACCCACACCTGTCGCTGACGGTTATCCATCTCGAGGTGAGTTCGCATGTTTCAACGACCTTTTCACATTTAATTTATCGTCAGGAAAATGGAGAGGTACCTGGTGGATGACCTTCGGCACATGCAGAATTTTCTCGTAGTAATAGTCGCGTATTGAGGAAAGGTACTGATTACCCTGACTTCATGGCAATATAGTTAGTTTGCCGATTCAGCTGAGGTGAGAGCTTTGGAAACCGTGTCTGAATTGTTATAGGAACATCGATCCTTGCAGAGAAGGGTACATATTAGCGCAGCGCAATCATCCCTGTCAACCAATATCAATTCGGCAAGAAAGAAATGCCCTTGAACCCTGAAAAGCTCGCGTGCTACCGGCTGATTAAGGACAAACCTGTCTACTTTTTTTGCACGAGCTCCTGCGATAAAACGGCTTGCAGGATATTTCCACTGGTGGTACTTGCATTTGTACAGTCGTCCCCACGTTGTTCTCCGGTCACGTGCTTTTTACTACATGAAAATAAGTCAAATTCCGGCCCCAAATGCACACTTCGGGTCAAGCAAACCACACCCACTAGCCAATCAAAAAAGTCCGACACTACAAATAATCAAAACATAAAAAAACTTCCGATGGGATTTGCTTTCCTCGAGTTATAATTAATAATTTAAAAGCAAGAAAAAGTATGCGCATGCGCGCACCTGATTTTTGTGCAACCGGAGAACAATGTGGGGACGACTGTATGTGCATCAAAAGTCTCAATCTCACTCATTGTATTGTACTCCATGGGGTATTGTGTCTCTGTAGTCGAACACGGTCAAGGAGTTCCCTAACTGCATTCAACCGTAGGACATGTCACAATGTTGGCTTCCTGTCAGTCCAGCAAAATGCCGGTTTAGGTAGTATGTTCTGCATAGAAAAAATATGAATATACAGCAGTGTAACGAAAAAACTATCACATTTTTCGATAAATTAAACAATCCTAAAGTTTTTGGGCTTAATCCCAAAAACAGGGACGGACAGAGCCTTGTTACAACGAGGGAGAGCCTTCTTAGATCGAGACAGAGCCTTGTTAGATCGAGTCAGAGCCTTGTTAGATCGAGACAGAGCCTTGTTAGATCGAGTCAGAGCCTTGTTAGATCGAGTGAGAGCCTTGTTAGATCGAGTCAGAGCCTTGTTAGATCGAGTGAGAGCCTTCTTAGTTCGAGTGAGAGCCTTCTTAGTTTGAGTGAGAGCCTTGTTAGATCGAGTGAAAGCCATGAAAAACAAGGCACGCCCAGACAGCTGCGCCGGGTACCGCCGGGTGCTAAATGTGTCAGTTTCAAGTGTAGAGATCAATACACTTTATGAGCAATGCCCAGGGAGAAGGGTTCCTTCGCAAACAGCACGTCATCGCTAAGCGCATGATCTATTATCGGTTGCGAGCAAAGTATCCTCACAATATTAATTTGTCGCTTATTAGTGCTGCGGACAACTCAACCGTATTGGGCGGAAAACATATTTTAACCGTAATTAATTAGATTATCTATATCGTGCACGTATGCCAGAAGAACAAATCCACTTGTTGGTACGGTAAATACGTTAAATATTAATTATGGTTGCAGACCGAACAAAATTTGTCAGAGAGCAACTTCATTCCGCGAAATACACCAGTAGTAGTCGCACATCCGAACACATTCACTACTGCACACACAGTTTACACAGAAATGCCAAGAACCGCCGACCTTGGAAATCTGTGTGATACAGTGGTAGTACTGTCGACGGAATCTATCGGCATGTCTTTAAAAAATGCATTACACCAGGGTCGTAAGTACATATCCATCCCGACCTCCCCCCCCCCGACGGCGTGATAACGCGTTAACGCATTAGCGAGCGTGCGTACGGTAGTAGCTCGACCGAGGACGAAATGGGCTCAGCATTCGATTTACATTCACTAATCCCGTTTGTATAATTTATATCGTCTGTCCCCCCGTTTTGACTTCTGCTGGGGGATTTAGATGACGACTGGATTGCTTATACCGTCGACGAGGAGAGACCTATCTATCTTACTATCGCGCCTCAATGGGTAACCTCCTGTGTGTGTATGATGCCCCGACCTTTTCGACCGACGTCAAGCTGGCTTCCCCCCCCCCCACGCGTCTCTGCTCTGTTAATGGGCTAGCGAGTCACGCAATTCGGGGGCACCCAAGTGAACATGTCCCTCAGGAGCTCCGTAAGTTTTCATCCTTTTGTCGGTCGCGGTGCGGCGTGCGGCGTGCTGCGCACACACACACACACACAGAGAGAGAGAGAGAGAGACTGTCGGGCGGACACTTGCGTCTCTGCATAGTTGGGCGATTAGCTGCGTATGTTTTTTTGCGATCGAGGTCCTACCCTGCTGTTGTCGCGGCGATAAGGACTCTCAGGACCCACTACAGCTAATGATTTCAATCCTCATCTCGCTGCCTATAATTACCCTTACTGGAGCACACGTATATGTCAGAGCGATGACAGGCGCAGGCCTCTTAGTTTTCGCCACCACGACTCCCTACAATGAACAATACTGCGGGAGAAATGTATTGGGATTGGCGAACAATGTGATAGGGTCTTACCGACCCTTTCATCGTATTTAGCAATTCATTTCAATTCAATGTAACATAAGTAATGGAAATGCTTTCAACATATAGCATAAATATTTGTCATATAATTAAATGTGCAAGTCATTTATCCAAAGGTGTCTCCTTTCTGAAATACGGTGCTGTTTAAGTAGCCTCTTCCTCATCTTTGTTATATTCCTGTTTATACATTACTGTAATAGGCCTCCTTTGCTACACACACACACACCTACACACACACACACACACACACTCTCTCTCTCTCTGATTCCTCATTCTGTTGTGTTATGACGAATTAGCGCCTCTAACAAGAATAAGAATCAATTTGTAGCTCTACATCGTCGCCGAAAAATGAGACGGTCCTAAGTTGTTATGCCTGTATCACGGACGGTCGACTATTATATGGCGCCATTCCCCCGCCCGCATGTTCGCCCCGTTTCCGGTCAACACATTCCGGGAGAATCGGACGCGATGCGGATAATATCTGATTTCAATGGAGCAGAATCGTTCCTGTCATTCAGTACCCACGCGGGACCTCACATCGAAGCTCTCCTCTCACACTCAAATGTGGTGTCACATAGATGTGTACTGAAAGTGTAATCCCTCGGACGTCATGTGGAGAAAATGGTCCACTTGTTCTACCATCAGTGCCGGCATGAAAATCTGATTATTTGGATATCGCCACCTTTTAATGATGTTAATGCAGTTTGTGGGCGGTCATGTGTCGCCAACTGATTCAATAAGGGGACAGACAGACAAGAACACATCGGATGAATGAATGCCTGATGTCTCGGCATGGTGGAGGAGTCCGTCAAGGCGAGATAGCAGAAGTACCCGAGGCTGCCTCATCCTTTCACGACACACACCTCACACGGTGCAGAGTAATGGGTTTCATTGTCTTTCAGGCTCCACCGGATGCATCTGTTACTAGTACCGCGATGTGTCTTCTTCGTATTTGTACCCTCACATAGAAACTGACAACGAACCCGAAACTGCCCCGGAAACGTTTCAATACAGCTTTATGATCAGCTCCCATAACGGAAAGCAGCTTAAAATTTAAGTTTAAAGAAATATATTTTAATATTTTCCAAGGAATAGAGTAATAGTGAAAGATTTCAGTTGAGAAAAAGAAGCTTGCTTACAAGAAGTTTATTCCTTACCGAGTTTTTGTGACGACCAACTCGGCCCAGTTGTTTTCAGTCCTGCACAATTGACCCGCCAATATTTTGACTTAAAGGGCGGCCACTGGGCGGCAAGCGGAGTCGATGCAGACCGGTCGCGATATTAAGAGAAATGTTCAGACCGCGTAACGAGGCGGAAGAAAGTGAACGAACACATCGTTGAGCTGAAGTGTTCTATTCCGAAACGCGCCGGAGATAATGTGGTAATGTATTCCGTGCAATTAAAACCGCGGAAATAAGTACTCAAATGCGGTACGCTTTAGCTGCCGATGTTTAAACCGTTCAGACACGCGAGACCAGAGATGTGTAGATCGTTCAGACACGCGAGACAAGGGAACGTTCACTGCGACTTCCGTTTTGGATGGGCCCTCAAGTAGCGCGGGAAAATGTATCGAGCAGACGGGGCAACCAGCGCTGAGTAATGGTTCTGGCAAGTTTCGTATCATCTGCCGTAAATTCTTTTGCCCGCGCGAATCTCATGATGTTGGACAGTAATAATTGAGTTTTTAAGGTCGCCCACGACTGCGGCACACCACACACTGAACATTCGTCGTAGAATACTCCCCACGGAGGATGAATATACACCCCAGCTCGCATTTCTCTGGTACGCATAATAAAACTCATTTGATTTACGACAAATGCGATTAAAAATAACGCTGAATCGCAAAGCCTGCATGCCATGCATCTTTCATCAACTTCTAAAGTTAGTTAGGACCGCACGGACCGCACATTCGTTTCGTCAATATTGATTGCTTCCATCGACATGCGCCGACGCATTAAGTCCGGATTGTGACAGAAACTGCCCCATTCCTTACCTGGATGACGATTAATTTGATTTCCTCCTGTGGACGAAGTGCTGTCCGCGGTGCTGGGTACACCAAATGTCTTGATGAATCCGAAAACAAGTTCAGGGATCAAGCCGATTATCACACACGGTGATCCCGTTATCTTCTTTTACTTGTGTGAAGTGTGCGAACACAGCGCTAGTCGCCGTCAATCCAGACGACGGGCAATGCAAATGGCGGGAAACCCAGCCGTGTGATGAAGGACTTTCGGTCGTGGCACTTGAGAGAGAGAGAGAGAGAGAGAAAGAGAAAGCGGGGAGTGTAGCTATAAGCCGGCTTCGCGCTTTCCGAATCCCATTTCTTCCCGCGTCTGTCAGAATGGAGATTTTCTAGATATATATCGGGTTCAGCTAAAGTGCAAAGCAAAATCTCTGCTTGCCTTTGAATGTGTGAGTGAGTGAAAGCGAGCGAAGGGAGAACTCACCGATGGCCGGAATCCGAAAGACGACTGACGTCACTAAAATTCCCAGACTTGTACAGTATGAGGGAAAGGCTCTGGAATAGGCCACTTGACTTTCCGTACCCTGAAATGGGCCACCGGGTGGCAGGGAGCGCTCTGTCGCCAATTAATCGAAAACAGATGAGTCACCGCATAGTCAGCGACCTCTATAGGGAGCTTTTTCCAACCCTCCAATTATTTTGTTTTTCGAACTTGTTGTCACAACTGTCACATTTTTCATATCTGATACGCGTTCCACCGGGATTATCGATTATTCTTTGTCGTTCAAGACCTTAGTGATAGCCAAAACCTCTCTGGAAGGTGGCCCATTCCAGGGTACGGAAAAGTCAAGTGGCCCTTTCCACGACCCCTCCCTCATACCCGCGGTAGTACTAGTCCTCCGCATTCCACCAACACAATCGATGATGATGGTTATGCTGAGTCAGCCAGGGTCTAGCTGCTTGTACACACTGTATTCATATGTGCTTGCTGCATGTCGCAGCAATTATTCGGATTAAGGAGCGGTGATCGGATGATAATTAACCCCCGGCGAAACATTTTTCTTTCCTCGGTTGGGTTCGTCTTCCTGTTGATTGTTACATGTTCCGGTGTATGTGTGCTGTCTGTCTGTCTGTTTGTCTGTCTGCCTGTCTGTCACCTGTCTGCCTGCCTGTCTGTTTGTTAACATTCTTGTCTTCTATCCCCCTGGCGATAATAGCACGCTGTTTGGAGATGTGGGGTGTGCGGCGCTCCGGGTGGGTGGACAAATTATTTGAAACGCTCACCAACCGTGAAAACATCCTCTGACGATAAATATAATAATAAAATAATACTAACTCCGCTGCAGGTGGTCCCTTTGTTTACGACTAGTTCGCGGGATGGGGAGGGGGACGTTTTTGTGGTATATGTCTAAATATTGCCACCAACAGCAACGTACTACATAGCTTAGCACACACGTGCAGTACGCCCGTGGAGCGTCGACGCAGCAGCACTGTACACTGGGTGTCAATGGTACGCCGTCTGGTCCCCCTGTGACAATTATGCAAAGCCTTTTTCACTGAACATCGCCATGGCCCAACTAATTATAGATGGCTGCGTGGTTTACCCGTAAAAAGGGGGAAGGTGACATTAAGCGTCGTGGTGTCTTTTTCTCGATCGAGAGGTGGAGGAGTTTTTGTTCTCAACTTCCCAGCAGCTGCTTGCGTGGTAAAGGCCGCGTGGCTGTCACAGAAATCGGAAACGATGATATGGGTGGTGCCCTACACGGAAGACTCTAGTACTACGATCTATGCATTTCACTTGGCCCTGGTCTGTGAGTGCGGGCTATTAAGAGTGAATGGGGCAAGTCTTCCAGGCCGAGTGTAGAGTGCATGAACATTGCGCGTAGACAACGTGTCAACTGAGTTGTGTGAGGTCTTGAAGAGATTTGTGACGCACATATAGCGACGTGCATTGACAGGGGTAGCAGATGGAACGTGCACTTTTACGCCATTAGGGAAAACTAATGTTTTTGTTTGCCAATCATCCGTCTATCAAGATGTCTTGTAATTGGTTGCGATACTGCGGAGTTACAGCAGTGAATTGTCTGTGTAATGATGTCTGTAACGACTGTGGAGGGTCTGTCACGACTGTGGAGGGTCTGTCACGACTGTGGAGGGTCTGCAACGACTGTCTTGTTGGTAGACATGCATTACTATGTTAAGGAATTCACTAGGAATCTTCGTAAGCAGCATGACCACACCCTTTCTGGGGGCGCTGACCGGACGGAAATTGACTTGTGTGAACTATCAGTGCGCTATAAGTTAATTAAAAAACAAAGCCTAAACGTTTCATCCGAACCGTTCGTTCCTTTAATCTGTCCTCACAAAAGGATGCAGCTTTGAGATAGCAATTTATGTTTAAAGGAAGACAGGAGTAGACCCATGTTAGTGTGGTAGTCCTCCAGGAAATCCATGGGTTGTGTCATCGGCGAGACAACATCCACGTGATGGCTGGCAGCTCTACGTTCGGCATTCTTCGCTAACGAACTGGCTTTATGCATTTCCAATGGAATACCAAGTGTCTCGTTAAATTTCTTTGAAGTGGTTTAGCCTTTGAGCGGTCCAGCAAAGCAAACCGCAAGCGTTGTTGTTGCATTCTCAGGTTCCGGGAACGATCGTACGTAGCGTAGGGAATCCCCACAGCAGGCCAATGAACTTTATCTTTCACATGGAGGGAAATAGCTCCCGCATGCCGTCTCTAATTTAAACTAAACCTTTGTGAGTAGTCCGAGGCCGATTTTACTACAGGAAGGAGACCCGCCCACGAGTCAGTCACACGTACGAGATCATTCCGCTCATTGAAAATTAGCTAGTAACCGCCGTTAATTATGAGGTGAAAATGTGGCACATTTAAATTGAAACGCTTGCATGACCTCAAACGTCACCCAGAAACGTCACCCAGAAACGTCACCCAGAAACGTCACCCAGAAACGTCACCCAGACGTCACCAAACGTCACCCAGAAACGTCACCCAGACGTCACCCAGACGTCACCAAACGTCACCCAGATTTATCTTTATGGGGTATATAGGAAGAGTTGTATGGTAATCAACGGTGACAGTTAACGGCGACCATTAGTCCTCGCCGAAATAAAATGTTGATTTAAGGCGATGCGAAGTGAATATAATTGTAATAGAATTAACGAGAAAAATAAATTGGAAATCAAATTTGAATTGCGTCGAAAACATTTTCAGTGTACCTCGAGGCACAATGTACTTTGATTTGAAATTATAGCGTGGTATTGTGATCGCAGGAAATACAATTCAGTAAGCGCGCTCATATTTCCTCTTCGGGCTGCTGGTCTCGGGAAGAATATCGCATCTCAAATTGTCGACTTCATTACAGAATTTTTGAGTATGATAATCGTGGATTCTAGCGCGTATGTAGCGACAACTACAGACCGTAACGCCAATCCTTTTGCTCCTGATGAAGGGTTGCCATGGTTCGCTGTCAAGTCGAGGAATCCCATTACACAAATGAACCATTGCCGAACAAGTGTCGCTTTTCCTGGATTTGGCTACGCATACACGAAATCAAAGGCATGACTGGAGGCACTAAAAGCGTTTTACCACCAAACTATGTACGGCTGTCGTGAGAATCGGCTACTGCTCTTAGGAGGATTTGTTGTTTTGTCCACGTTTCTCATCCACCGGATCGGGGCGGGTAAGCCTAAAAGAATGGTAGCGAAAGCTTGCGGATGTGTGCGAGGGTTAAGTGTGACGTTGGTTTTCCAGCCGACTGGTGCTTTGCCTGTGACTCCCTGCAGGACCGGAAATGCCTCTACCCGCTGGACAGTTTTATTCATCCACCGGCCACCCTCATAGCAAACATGTCGACCAACGTTTACGCCTTCACGTCAGACAGCGGAATCGATCATAACAAAGCAGTGGCGTTGGCCGATATGATTGACGCAAGCAATTCACAGCGATACTGCGACCAACATAAGTCGACCGAAAATGCTACTTCATTCTGCAATTACCGACCACGGGGTTTACGGCTGGTCAATTGCAAGCAGCAGCTCAATAACGCTGACAATCCCCAATGCCAGAAGATTGTTCAAAGCAGTAAGCCAATGAAATGTTTGTCTGTCTGTCTGTCTGTCTGTTTGTCTGTCTCTCTGTCTGTCTCGTCTGTCTGTCTGTCTGTCTGTCTGTTTGTTCTGTTTGTCTTATGAAATGGGTACACATGTGGCAGCAATCTTGCCGGAACCGAGTTGCTGCCACATTGTATTAGCTTGGGTTTGAATGGATGCTGCATTCGTGCCATTTAAAACAGTTGCGACGGGGACTAGGCCTCAGCCTGTGACAAACACCGTACGACTGTGCGTCGGCGGCGACCATCGGGCTAAATTGCAGACCAAATGCGACACGGTGACCAGCAGCGACGGATTTGTCACTGTGACCACCTGCACATGCGACGGTGACGCCTGCAATCAGGGCGTGGGACTATCGTCGACGGTCAGTTTGCTTGCCTTGCTATACTTCGTGGTTGTCGCGCTGGCTTTGAGCTGAGACTTTCCAGTTGAGTTGGCGATCTTTTTTCGATATGTTTCTCTTACACGCCCAGCATTCACATGACTTCTTCGTTTTATCACAATCAGTTAAGATGCGCATTTTTCAATGTATATGTAAATATGAAAACGGTGCCGGTGTCGACGAGAAAAAGGGCTCTTTTCAAGACGACAGAACGTACACGAGATCGTCGAACCGAAGCTCGTACTCGGGCGGTGGATTGGTTATCACAGATCGCTTGGTGGCTCGGGAGCCCCAGGTCCCGGGGTAGACCCTGCGGCACAGTCCCAGGCAGATCATTCCAAGACTGCAGGCCTCCGTGAAGAGAAGACCGTACGTTGAATTCTAAACAATTCACACTCGCCTCATTTAACGCGCCTTATTAGTTATCCCAACAATACACGCACGCGTGCACTTACCCCGGGAATACGGTTACGTAACGGATGGTCCCACAAGCTGACAAGACGCAGTTGACTGTTCCCCGACCGACCGGGATCGGTAGCGGGCATCTCGCCGCTGACCAGTCCAATACCCTCAGCCAAGAGGGTTTCCGTTAGCATGCTCATGTCCCCGAAGAGAAGAGCTTTTATCAACTCGATCGCGTAAGGGTTGAAGAAGTTCTGCAAAACAAAAGTGCAAGGCATCAGCACAACTACCGTATATGAAAACGCTTTCGGGTTGGAACTTGTTCAGGAAAACTAGAAATAATTAAAAAAATGCCTGGTTCGTAGTTAAGAAAGATATTTAGACCCGACCGCGGGATGTAGACAAGGGAAAACCCACCGCAATCAAAATCGAGTCCAGTGCACTGAGGGGCAGGGCGTATCCGCAGACATATGGCTCCATCAGCATCACATCCTTGAACACTGACTTGTCGGACTGGAAAGCTTCCAGCAGAGGCACATTGACGTCTTGATCTGCAACACAAAATCCTTCATACTCACGTGACAGACGAATCAACCAATCACCGCAATGCGTTCTCAAACTATACTACGCACATAAGGCACTGATGGTGGGCACTTCGAAGCCTTCCCGTGCGAGCTTTTTGAATGAGAAATTGGCGTTTTGCGTCGACGTGGACCGACTCCTGGGTGGGGCGTCCACCCGTTCAAAGTTCATAGCCATGATGTTGAGCGTGGCGAGGATGGCATCCTTGTCGTCCAATATGGGGTCCGAGGATCCGCCGGACCTTGACGGCAGAATCACACACATTGCGCATGTTTTAATGGACACTGCCCGCAGATCGGCTCTATCTAATGGATCACCCTAAAAAAATCCGACGTGAACGTACATATTCGGAGAGCTAAAAGTAGGTGCATGGTTGCGCAAACCTTGACGATGGTCAGCTTAGGCAGATTGCGGATCTTGTGCCATTCCTTCTCCAGGAACTGCGCATCACCCAGGAACACAATCTCCTTCAGATTGTCGTAGCGAATTTTGCTGGACCGGAGCGGCAAAATAAAGTCCTGAAATCCGACGGGCGGATCGTTGGGTCCGGCAAGAACCAGCACAACGATGTGATCGTTAAACGTCTGTTTCGCCGCTTTACTTCGGTTCTAAGGTGTTGAACAGGGACGCATTTAACTGATGACAAAACTGATCTCTTGCCGTCTCGGTCGTAGATGGGCACGGTAGACTTACCATGATGACCGATTTGTATGGCTTTCCAGTGCAGGAATAGAATGCTCGAGTGACGTCCAATACGTGGGGCGATTCGTCGGACTCGTCGGACGTGGGTGATATGGAAGCCATAAGGGGCATACTGTCCGAATCCTGCTCCTCCTGTAGAGATTCTAGCGGTCGGTTCTTCAGGTCGCTGAAACTATTTTCCATCCGGTGCAGGGATACCCTGAAAATATACCGGTTAAACCTCCGTAAACCTCTAATCGTACAAAGCCGGGTTGAGATGAAGGGCATACGAAGAGGGATTTCTTTGGATCAGTTTCAGAATTGTCCGCTCCCAGCCTTTCGGTAAGGTCTGGTCTTTCAAGCTGTCGCCGCCTTCCAACGACGAGGCAAAGGTTCGGAATCGTTCCGCCGGATCGCGAGCCGCTGTCTGAAGGTACGAGGGTATCCCTGCAAGACCAATGTCAGGGTACCTTGCCATTTTGTTGGATATAATTAGCCGTGTATGAATTATTTCGGCGCTTACTGGAAGGGCACCCGCAGAACGTGATCTTTTGTTTGGGGGACACATCTGAGTGGCATTGCTTGCATAGGAACCACGCCCTGTTTTTAGACAAAAAAACGCACAAACTGAAATATCTAAGGCGCCATCTCTTATTATTAAGTTGTCCCCTTACTTGCAGACTTCTTCGGCTGTTTTGGCGATGAAAACTCCAATACGTCCCGGTCGAATGTTGACACTCGGATTCAACAGTACGGTGCCTGATGGGTGATTCTGGTCTGCCTCGAGGAGACCGATTAGAAGGACTTCCAGTTTGAGATGACATACTCTGTAACGTATCATAAGCGATGAATCAGCAATAGATGATAGAGCACCAAAATAGACAAATTTTAACACAAATAAGGGCGATTGTCTTCTATATGAGGTGAAATCTGTATTTCGGCTCACCCTCCATTTGATCCATAACTCGGCTCACTCATGGGCTTCTCTTAAATAGCAGGTGCTTGATTGTTTGATTTTTAGAAGTGCTATAGTATACTAGGCTATGGTACAGCAAATCAAACAATCAAGCAGCTGCCATCAAAGAGAACTCCATGAGTGAGCCGATTTATCGACCAAATGGAGGGTGAGCCGAATTACAGACTTTGCCTCATACTGCTTGCCTCATACCTTGAAGCTTCCAAGAAAGACATCCCGTCAAAGTAGCTGCCTAGTTCTTCCATGAAAATTTTGTTTCGACTGGCCTCGACATAGTCAGTAAACACTCCATTCTACAACGAAAACAACAGTCACGTTTTTTGTTTTGTTGTTTCTCTATTCTTGCGTTGTGCGGCATAAACCATGGCAAACCTCATGGTCGACTTTCTCGCAGTTCGCGTTCATCAGATTGCAGATTAACGTTGCGAATCCCGGGGCCAGACAACTCTGCGCCAGTAGTCCCAGCTCGAGGGTGCTGAAACAGATGACAGAATCCCCCGCCAGGGCGTTAAACCCCGGAATATTCATGACGTGGCTCTGAAAGTACAAGTCCGATGTTTTCCGTGAATCAGGCAAAAAGTTTATTACTCAGGATAAGCTGCTTTTAACCCGTTAACGCCCAGTGCCAGATCGGTTCCTTTTATAGTTCTGTTCAATAAAGAAAAAAATTAATTTTCACATGTTTTTGAGCGACTTTGACAAACTCGTGTTTTTTTGGGCTGAACTGTCGAGTTAGGAACGAAATCACCGATGAAAACTGTTTCTTGAACTTGCCCGCTCTATATTTGGTCAAAACATCAATCAATCAATCTATCAGTTTCCAGAGTAGTCAGTTTTATTTCTTTATTGACAAAAAATCGGACGCTTTCGTCGATCACGCTGTCAGTCAACAATCCGACTCAGATAATTAGTTTTAGAGAGTGTCAATAGATGTTCCACTTGGTGGGTGGAAAAAAGCCCTTTAATTGTAGAAATTTCGACCAGCTCACTCACAGCTTGCGGAGTCCTTTTCACTCAAAAAAGTGAAAACTGGTTAACTTTGGCAATTTCTGCCGGACAAGACAAATGATCAAGACAAATGACCAAATCATAGTCTCTAATTTTCACGCAAGATATCAACCTTTAAAATCATTTGAGTTTAGCAAAATCGTTCAAACCGTCTCTGCGTGAAAATTCGGAGGTCGCCATGTCGTCATTTGACGAGAATGGGCGTTGACGGGGTTTGCCTTAACTTACGATGCTGCGGCTGTGAAGAAGCTGTACCAGACACCTCGTCATAGGGCTGACATTCTTCACCGCAATCACCGACATGACACTTCCTGCATCCTCAGCAGTCGGGTTCGATGCGTTCTTATCGGCCAGGATCAAACATGCAAGGGCTTTGTCAATGGCCGCCCTTTGCAGGTCCGCGGGATCCAGCACGGAGCCCTGAATGTAGAAGGCTCGAGTGGCGTTCCGTTTGAGCAAGGCCTCCATTTCAAGGTCAGGGTCTGTTCTGCGGTTCGGGAAATACAATTTCCGATTAATATGACTGTACCATGCAAAACTCGTTCCGGCATATGAT
>LRSR01012521.1:0-14617 GCA_001579985.1 Hypsibius dujardini | reverse complement strand
AAAATTGCAGTTATAATTTAAGATTAATAATTGTATTTCTAATTGTATTAATTGTATTCACAACTTCATTATATTTGTAATAAAATTTATTTAGTCTTCAGCGAATACTTTTTTTAGGATATTTTTATTTTTATTTTTTATCTTTTTGTCTTTCGACAAAAATTAGGGTTATAATTTATGATTAACAACTTAAGAATATAAAACTTAGTTATATTCCTAATTAATTGTATGTCATATTTGTTCCTCAGCCAACACCTTTTTTGGGCTTATAAATTAATTCATATTTTTTTGCGTTTATTTGCAGCGTCCGCGTCGGTGAATTTGGTGAGCTGTGCGTGTAACACGCAGGAATGCCGGAGTCAGGGGACGAATCGGTGCATGGCGACGAATATGTGCTACGTGCAATATGTCCCGGCGCCTCCAACTAGACGCAACCGCCTGTCCTCCAGCAGCAACGCCCAACGCGGAGATCGCTCCAAGAAGGATAATTACATCCGCGGCTGCATCAACAGGTACCAAGCGAATTTCTCCTCCTCTCTTTCCCTTCCATCTACCCTGTCTAATCTGTCCATCAACGACCACAAATTTCGCCCAACAATTACGCTCTCTGAATTTTTATCTGCGACACAATAATTTTAATAATAATTTAATTTAATTTTTAATTCAGTTTAATTTAATTTTGTATTTAATTTAATTTAATAATAATTTATTATTGTGCCTAACAAATAATATTAGTTTGAAAAAAATGAATCTAGTTATAGATTTTGAAATTTCCGGATTTGTATTAATATTAATCTTGAAATTAGTTTTTAATTTTAATTTAGTTTTAATTTTAATAATAAGATTTTGTCCGAAGATGTTTAGATTCAGATTAAAATAAAAATACTTTTTTTTCAATAAATGAAATAGATATTTTCGATATCTATTTCTTCTAATATTTTACCTGTTACAGATCTACGCCGCTGTTGTGTGAGAATCGACCGCCGGCGCTGTTGGGTCAACTGCAGGCGGAATGGCCAGTCCTGCACTGCTGCTCCAGCGATATGTGCAATAAGAATGTCCTGCCCACACCGCCAGTGTGGATGCCCACCACCACCCGACCCTCCGCTCAAGGTAAAAAACTTTTAATTTTTTTTAAATGTAAAATTAATTTTTTCTTTAAATTTTGTCATTGCTGTGTGTCTTTTTGGAATCCTCTAACAAGCGGACAAAACGCCCAAAATTTTCCCGCAGGAAGTCGCAACGTGAATAAATCAATTAATCAGTCAATCAATCAGTCAACGAAGCAATCAATCAATCAACGAAGCAATCAATCACTTTCTAAAGGGAACCGCTCTGGCACATTAAAGCTAAAAACAAACCTTTTCGACACGAGCCCTCTTGAAAAAGTCCCGGTGTAGATAGACAGACACTCTCAAGGGTTTATCGTTCATTTTTAATATTTATCTTTCCCTCCCGCAGATATTTACAAAACCGCTGAAGCCGTGGACCAGCTGCAGGGCAAGCCGTTCCGCACCGAAGCCGCGTCCCGACCGACGGAGGAGGAGGAGACTTTCGAGGAGGAGGAGGAGCGTTCCCTCATCACCACATCCAACCGCGACTCCGCCGTCCCGGAAGTGAGCCTCGACAGTCTGCCCGCCTCGGAGGTCCTCCTCAACCGCATCCCCATCATCCCGCACTCGGACCATGAGGAGGAGGAAGAAGCGACGGGGGAAGAACCATCTGAAGACACGCGAACCCTCAGTCCTAACAGCGGGAACCTCCCCGCCGTGGTAGAGTCCGCGACCTCGGACGCGGTCAGTCTGAGGGTCTTCTACATCGGCGCCCCGGTGATCGGGATCATCCTGGTGGGACTTATCATCGCCATCGCCGTGGTGGCTTTCCGCAGGAACCAGTTCGTCTCCACCGAGAGCCTCGTGCAGAGCCACGGTCCGAAGAACCTCTTCCTGCCGTATCATCAGCAGCAGCCGCAGCCGTTTCCCGTCAGCACCCTGCATTCCTTCGGGTCCTCCTCCACCGGGAAGAAGAGCGAGAGGATGAAGAACTTCAAGGGGCACGACCATGTCAGCTACATCAGCGGATCCTCCTTGGATGACAACACCTTCCCCGAAGTGTTCCACGGCCGTCCTGGCAGCAGTTATAATCCGTATTATTCCTCGCCGACTCACTGAGTCGGTGAGCCGACTCATCGTGAGTTGAGTCACCGTGAGCCGACTCGTCGACGAGTCGGGCTGTGTTGTTTTTTGCTACTTTGGGAGGCAATTTGTTGAATTCCCCGTTTCGGCAGAGAGAAAGAGAATTCTATGTGTTTTATATGTTGCGGTTTACTATGATTTTTTATTACGTCGATGCTGTTTGGTCTCTACTGCACGGGGGGCGAAACTCTTTTTTTGAAGGGTTTCCGGATGTTTTGTACAGATAAAAAAAGGACACATTGATGAAGCGTTCTCGTCTCACTTAATATCACTGCAGACGTTAAACGGGTGTTGTGGACATTGAACGTGTTTATTTTTGGTATACACGTGGCAAAAGCTTCAGGCCGACCGAATTAAGACCAACTTTTTACCAGCGCCCAGCAAAATGGGGTGGTCGGAGTTTGAGCCAATTTTGGCCAATGCGTACAGCTGTTTCTCACATCGCTTGATTCATTGATTTAACACCAGTAACCTAAAACGATTATTCAGTATTGTCCTATCATTATTATTTCACGGAATTTTTGTTTTGTACTTATTACAGTGTAGTTCAGTAAGAGACAGAATGTAATCTGTCCCGGGTCCCGGAAATGGGCAAAAGGGGCAGGGCAGAGGTAATATTTGAACAATCAATCAATCAATCAAACAATGGAGTTCCGGAGCAATCGAAGCAGAGTTGATTGGTTGATTGTTCAATTATTACTCCTGCCTCGCCCCTTCTGCCCATTTCCGGGACCCTCCATTAGATGCCTGCGTACTTTGTCTGTACAACAAATTCGTCAAGACTGTGTTTATTTAATTCACAGACAGCTGTCTCCTGCAATATAATATATTCGACAAAATTTGCATGAAATTGAATTTTAATTCTGCTCCACACACAGGGCGCATTCTTCAGGCGCAGCTTGCAGACACTCCGCGCCGCAAGAATTAAAGTGCTCTTAAAAATCTGCGCGAATCTGCTTTTCGCAGAGTGCATCTTTATTACAATACGTCGGTTCGGTGTCGCACAGACAACTACTTAATTTCTCTCTTCAGGTAATTTCACAGTCTGTCTGTATAAGTGAGCCACTTTCCGTCGTCTTTCCCCACGCGATAACCATTTCATCCTCGTCCTCCCGCCAACTAAGACGAGGCAGATGGGCGGTCGGTGATAACGGAACGAAAGCACTCTCCGGACGTACATCTTCCTCTTCATCATCCATGCATACCACACCGCGCGCCGGCCGGTAATATGGTAATGCGAAACAATTAATATTTTCAAGTCACTCGTCGTCTTCGTCCGCGCCGTGTGTGCGGGGAAATTGCTGGCGCCTGAAGGCTTCCTCATCGTTTCCCTTTCGATCGGTTTCGCAGGCAGGCAGGAAGAAGAGCTTTTCCCCGCAATGTTAGCTTTAGCATTTAATTCTTCTTCTTCTTCTCCTTCCCCCTGTCATGCCATCCATCCATCTTCGCAGAGCCTGTCTCGAGACAATGGAGATAAGACATAAGTCGAGCGGTCACCATCATCATCCATATCTCCAGTAGTAAGAGCGAGTGTACTTACTCTTTCTCTCTGGGAGTTGAAATGTTGATGATCCGTCCGTTCGTCCGACCGACCGACGGTCGCCTAAGTGCCTTTCGCTGTCGCCTGTGTAGGCGCCATCATCACTGCCCATCTTTCCGACTGTCCGTCCATCTGTCTGTCTGTCTGTCTGTCTGTCTGTCTGTCTGTCTGTCTGTTTGTCTGTCTGTCTGTCTGTCTATCTGTCTGCCTGTCTGTCTGTCTATCTGTCTGCCTGTCTGTTTGCCTGTCTGTCTGTCTATCTGGCTGTTTGTCTGTCTGTCTGTGGTTTCCGCTTTTCATCTTAGGCAATCTCTAATGAGAGATTAGACTGCGTAATCGGTCTGTGTGTCCGCGAGGATGTTGAGAAAGGAGACGAAAGAAAGGGCGAGAGTGGAGTTGGAAAATATTGAAACAGACGCGCGCGCGTTTTGGAGCGTGAGCTCGTGCTGTTGAGAGGTGATAAGACACAGACTTGTAATGATTAAGGGTTCCCAGAATTGAAATGGAATGAGACCGATTCTTCAATTTGTGGATTTGATTGGGAGAACTTGGAATTTATAGTCTTTCAATAGTTTTCGGTGTCTGGAGTCTGGACTGATGTGGCCAGGGGGAAGAGGGGAGTTAATTAAGCGCGCATTGTCTCGGGACACTTAATGTCCTCACTTGCAACCTTTTACTTCTCTCTTCATTAAACAAATAAAGAAGAGAGACCTCTAGTCGGATCACTCAAATGACAGTTCATTAATTTTCCGGCCAAGGTGAAACGGAATACCGACTCCTGATACGGTTGACGGGCTTATGATCACACTGTTGACTGATTGATTGATCATGTCCATTGTTCTTGTGGAGATATTACTAGAAAAAGTAGCGAAATTCCGCATTTCTGATTTTGTTATAACTAAAATAATTTAACTGAGTCGCTATTTAATTTATCCGCGTGATCACATAATTAAAATTACATTTTTTAGCCACGATCATCCTTCACGAAGCACACGGCAGGCTGTGGTGCATAGTGTAAATATAATATTACGCATTTAGTTATTTAGTTATATTAACTAGTTATTAATACATCTATTTATGTAAATATTTTAAATATTTTTATTTATTCGGATTGATCCTCTCATTTTTTAATTTCGTTGTTGCGAATGAAACTTTTAAGAGCTTCGTGAAATCTCGCGAGTACGGCGTCACTTCCAATCAATCGAGCATTGATTGATTGATTGATTAATTGATTGATTGATTGATTGAATAAAGTCAGACATGAAACCCATTACGACACACACCGAGGTCCAGATGCACAGCCAGCCCAATTATATGAAAAGAGAGCACGCTTTTTTCCACCTCGGCCGTCGTACTGCCCAGTGTCCATTATTATTTGCAGACTATAATTTTACACAATTATCGGACTAAAATGTCTGCCTATGAACACAACAGGTCTGGCTCCATTGCGCGCGCGCTTTCAACTCAACCATTTCCGTTCGTGCCTCCTCTGCCTATCTAAGACCACGTTCTGCCTGTACTGGTACATAATAAGAACAATGGCCGTTCTCGTTTGCAAAATTATAAGTAGCGCAGTTTATTACCGGTCCATCCGCCGCGTCGTCCAATTTAGCTTGTCTCGCCAATGGCTCGTCCGGCGGTACTAACAAGCACCGTCTCTGTCTGTCTGCCTGCCTGTCCGTCTCTGTCTGCCTGCCTGTCCGTCTCTATCTGCCTGCCTGTCCGTCTCTGTCTGTCTGCCTGTCCGTCTCTGTCTGCCTGCCTGTCCGTCTCTGTCTGTCCGTCTGTGTCTGTGTCTGTCTGACCGCGCAGGTAGGTCCGCAGACAGACAGAGGCCGGACAGGAGAGTCAAGTTGGTGCTTGATAATTGCCTTTAATGACAGATAATAAGTTCATCAAGAGAGGCAGCGCCAAGCCAGGCGCAGTGTGCGTGTTGGGAGCACACACTGGACGGACACTGGACGGACGGACAGTGCATTACGAATTAACTTCCCACTGGCGCCGGACAGTCCCAACCGCGGCTCCAAGGCCAGGGAAGGACGCAGACACAGACAGCCGCCGCCGTCGACCAGACAGACAACCATCAAGACGCGGAGGAATAATATATAAATAATTTTCTCCTCTCGCTCGCTCTTTCGAGGCCTTCTCTTTCCCCTTGCCCTTGCCGCGATGCCAGTGATGAGATAGGCTTCTTGTCCGCAAACGAATCGCATCGGCGCCCGCCATCACTCGCTCCCATCTCATCAGTGGTGGTTCCTTTTTTTCCCAGCAGGCGGAAAAAGGGGCGAAAGGATAAAGGGAAGAGAAATTTGATAGTAATGTCGATATAATGTTCGGTCTTCGGAGACTGAGATAATTGTTTCAAGAACTTTCACCTGCAGGAAGCGCGGCACTGCGTCTTGCCTTTTTTATGGCAGCCTGTACGCCCGGTTGTTTGCCAATGTCTGCGACAGTTGTGTCTGCGACAGTTGTGTCTGGAATTGAGGTAGAATAACAATATGTAATATGATACGAAAAAGTTCGGAATGGTTGGGATTGGGAGATCAAGAAGGCGCGCTCACACATATTGGAATTTGTTGACGTGCCCGGCTTTTGGGGTTAATAATGAATTTGATCTTGATTTATAGGCATGCAGTAGGCCCCGGTCCGGCTCGTGTGATAACTCCGTCTTGTTTCGCTCTTCAATAAGCAGGAGGGAGCCGGTGGATGAGCTACCGAGAGAGAACTGACTAAACCATATATTTGTTGGGAAACAGATAGGCAAGACAGGCATATAGACAAACAAACAGACAGACAAAAGGACAAACAAACAGAAAAACAAACAGACAGACAAACAGACAGTCAGACAGACAAACAGACAGTCAGACAGACAAACAAACAGACAGACAGACAAACAGACAGTCAGACAGACAAACAAACAGTCAAACAGACAGACAGGCAGGCAGACAGGCAGGCAGACAGACAGACAGTCAATCAGACAGACAGACAAACAGATAAACAGGCATAGAAGCAAATCAATCGTAGACAGACAAACAGACATGAAAATTTACAAGTTTTATTACTGAAAAAAAAGAAACTGTCCCACCCACACCTGAAATCAATTACAGTTGCATGAGTTTTTTTTTGGTAACAGTTAAGTGTACCGCACTCGTATCTACAGGACATGGACGCCAAAAACGTCCAGTCTGATAATCAAAAAAAGGCTCAAACGAAAAACACAGTTGTACAAAACGGTGATATCGATATCACAGAAAAACCAGGGGCCGTATAATCCGTCCACCAAATTGCTTGACAAAAAAGTTTAAAAAAAACAAACCACACGCGCTATATACCACTGCTGCTAGTGGAAGCACCACCCTCCCCGCTGACGGTGCTCGTGGACAGATTCGATTCGGCAGACCGGCCGGCGGTAGCGGTAGCGGCCTCCTTCAGGATACTTTCCAGGTCCCACGACTTGGCCTTGATGCGGTAAAATCTCGCTCCCACTTGCAACCGATAGCGATTAGGAACCTGAAAAGATACCAGATACCAGTAATTAAATTTCGCTCATTCTGTAATGCTTCTGCTACACGAGTTGCGGTAATGCAGTGAATGGAGACAAAGCCGCCAACAGGCGAACATATACAGAGACAGACCAGCGAACAAACAGACATTTAGACATATAGAGATAGATAAACAGTCAGTCAGACAGACAGACAGACAGACAGACAGACAGGCAGACAGACAGACAGACAGACAGACAGATCATCAAGCAGTTAGTTGGATCGTAAATACGACAGACAAGAAGGCGGACACAGGCAGATAGACAAAATGGTAATTAAGCAGTTCGACGGATTGTCAACAAGACAGAAAATAAACAGACGGACAAAAAGCAGACAGAGTGACAGACATGCAGACAAACAGCCACAAAAATGGGCGCCCTCAGTCAATCCAATGAAAAGGCAGTTTGCTAAACAGGCAGAGAAAGAGATGGACACACAGACAGCCAGTCAGACAATAAAAAAATCAAGGTACGGTATGCAAAGAGAAAAACTTGCGGTACTTCACCTTTCTGGTTATCACGTATTCCTTTCCAACAATCTGCCCGACGACCCACGAGCGAACGTCGACTAGGGCACCTAAGAGCACAACAACAGACCGTATTACGCCAAAGCTCCAAAAAGCAGCATCAACAAGTCGAGATCTCTCTAGATAGTGCATACCGTCGTGCTCAGGAACCGCAATGGACAATTCCACGTGTGAATCCGAATGCAGAAGGTAAAGCGATCGTTTAAAGGGCAGATAAGCGGTGTATTGTTTGAATTCCTTGTTGTAGACAAAGAGTACCAGGTCTCCCACATTGCACCTGGAATTCCAAAAAGATGTCAACCGCGAATCGCAGAGAGCCGCTCTCGACTGCTAGACAACCAAATCGGTTCTACCCCAAAGCTAGGCAATTGTCCCCGAAAGACATTTCCACCGACAGATAAGCTCTGTGGCAAAAAAACAGACATGCAAACAACTGCCAAGTCAAACAGGCCAGCAGTGAGACGGACAGTGAGATAACAGACAGACAGACAGACAGACAGACAGACAGACAGACAGACAGACAGACAGACAGACAAACAGATAGAGATAGCCAGACAGACAGCCAGCCAGACAGACAGCCAGCCAGACAGACAGCCAACCAGACAGACAAACAGATACATAGGTAGACAAAAGAGACAGTCAGACATATAAGCAGACGGAAGTACAGAAAGACATATAGACACAAACTCCTCCGTTTACTCACGAAGACAAAGTGATGGACATGTCCGGGCCGGTGGACAGATTCCTCGGCCGCGGACTGACCGGCAGCGGATCGGACGGCGGTTGCGTGACCATATATGACTGCGTCATCGATACAGACATAGATCCAGCCACGTCCGCAGCCACATCCGCGGCCAAGGCAGCCACATCCGAAATAGCCACTCTTCGCGGCGCGTCCGAATACGGCGGCGGCGGTGAGGAAGCAGAGCAGGAACTCTTTCGGTCAAGATCCACCTGCATCAGTTCTTTCTGATAGTTCGCAGCCTCCAGTGCACTTCGCAGTTCGTCGAGCTTGCGCTCCGTTTCCGCGTCCTTTTCATCGACGGTTGCGGCTAATAGGGCATCGAACTCCGACTGTCGGGCCAAATTGTGCTGTGTCAGCTGATCTTGAAGACGACTTTCGTGGGCCTGCTCCAGTTCGGTACGTAAGAGGTCTTTCTCAGCCGCCAATCGGCTGATGAAGACTTGTTCGGTTTGATGAACCAAACCTGACTCCAGACTGCTTCGCAGTTCGCTCATCTGACGTTCCGCGGCGGAGTCCTTCTCCTGGACGGTCGCCGCCAAAACGGCGTCAAATTCTGCCTGTCGAGCCAAATTCTGCTGCGTCAGCTGTTGTTGCAGATGAATTTCGTGAGCAAGCTCCAGATCGGCACGCAGAGCGTCTTTCTCGCAAGCAAGACGAGTAGAAAAGGCTTGTTCTTTTTGCGCCTGCCTATCAGCTGAAAAAAGGAAGAGAAATCGCTTACTCAAATGATTAAACGACTGGATCGCTGTCTCTGTCTGTCTGTCTGTCTGTCTGTCTGTCTGTCTGTCTGTCTGAATCGCAAGTCTTCAAATCAAGCAATCTAGCAGGGAGCTAGGTAACGAATTTCTCCAAGACGTTCCGAAATAAAGACCCACCATGCTCAGCTGCGCTCTCCTGTAAGCGTCGATTCCCCTCCTCAATCGCCGCACAAAGTTGCACTCGCAGTTCGGCAATCTCTCGATCCTTTTGGCCGCTGACCTCCTCTGAATGCGTTTTTAAATCCTCCAATTCCAACTCCCGCTTTCGCAGTGCCTGCTGAGAGGCATCCAATTGCTCCTGGCAAAGTCGATACGCCACCGATTCCGCTTCCAGCCGCCGTTGCAGCTCCTCCACGGTCCGATCCCGTTCCTGAAACGAGAAATGCCGTGGAATATTCCAATCTCACTCTAGTGGAATGAAGGGACAAAGTGACATTGAAAATGCTATTCCAATTCCAACTTCAATTGGAGTTCGTCACATCGCACTTCCATGCACCAATTGCCCAATTCCACTTCCATTAACAGACACATTGCCAAGCTCTCGCTCCACTGGAATTTGGAATTACTGAGTGACCGAGGTATGGAACTACAAATTTTTACCTGCAGCTGGTCGGCCAAATTGTTCGAACGAAACAAAACCGTTTGATAAGCATCCTCCTTTTGCTTCAGCTTCTCTTCAAACCCACTTTCCAGTTCCGCAAACTTTGCCAGGGCTTGCTGTGAGCTCTCCCGCCGGAGTCGCTCCACCAGTTCACGCATGATCTCCACCATCGTGGTGAAGTCCTGCTGCAGCTTGAGGTGGCACGCCCGGAGGACGGTGCAGAGTAACTGCGTGGAGGTGACCAGAGCGGGGAGACGGTCAAGGAGCTCGCGCTCAACTGGAGTGCAGTGGGGCAAGACGGCCGGTGGCTCCGCGGCGGTCTGCGCGACAATGTCGTAGTCGCCGTGAAATGAGACTCTTCGCTGGAGCTTTGAATCCAACTTATCGGGTGGTGTGGACGTAGAAGGACCTTGCTGGCCAGACTGACAGGTGAAGGGACAAGGCAACATAATTTTGCCATCGAGTCTAAAGATGGAGACAAGCGTCATCAGGAAAGCTGGGCAAAGAGGCAGGCAGTCAGACAGCCAGAAAGACGAACAAACAAGTACTGTACTGATAGATAAACAGATAGTCAGGCAGGTAGACACACAGAAACTAATGAGGCACAGATAGAAAAACGCAGACAGAAAGACAGAAGGAAGGACAGAAAGACATGCAGGCAGGCAGGCAGACAGACATACAGACAAACAGACAGGCAGGCAGGTGGACAGGCGGACACACAGACACACAGACAGAGTAAAGCAAAAATTTACGTTTGATGCGTTAACGAGAGAGAATCAGGTATCCGGTCTAGCAAACTTTTCAGATCATCTTCAGTCAATGGAGGAAGAAATGAATCGAAAACTTCCGGAGGCGTTGCCTGAAAAACAAATTTGGTCTGAATCAATTCCAAACTTTTTCATTTCAGTTCATCCTGCATGTAGGAATGAGGTCAAGCTGCGGTCAAGCTTGGAATGGAATTCCAATGGGATCATGGATTCTGTTTTGCTTGGGGCCAGGAGTGGATGCGGGGCATGGGCGCCCCTGGGCAGCGTCCTTTTGCTCCCAAGCAAAACTCGAGCAATTTCATGGAATTCCACCTTCCATGGACCCAAGTGTGAAACGTGGCATTCCACATCCATGGAATTGCACGGAATCGGAACCTCCCCCCCATCCCTTAGTGGGATCGTATTCGTACAGCAAATTGGGGAGGGAACTGGTCCAGGCCTGGGAACAGCGTGAGGAGGAAGTGGGATCCGTGAAGACTCAAAAAGGACCGGCGGAGTTCCGTCTCATCGGTACAGGCACGAGTGGCAGTTCGCGACACCGTCTCCGCCCACTGGGAACAAAAAGAGCCATTTTTTGCCTGACAATACAAACCGCGCAGATTTAGATTGGCAAGTATCGCTTACACTGAGGAAGTCCTTCGAGTAATGGCGCCGCCGGAGCACTTCTTCCACTGCGGCCACGTAGACTCGAGGGCAATCTCGAACCTGGTCCAGCATGTGAGTCAGTCGCTTGATCCGCTTGATGTTTTCGTAGTAGATCTTGATCTTGTCGTCCACCTCCGTGATGCTGTTCTCCACAGTGATGACCCACCTGGGAGACAAACAAGGACGAAAGTCAGCGCAGTTCAAGCACGCAAGAATCCGTGTCGGTGTAATGTCTGTGTAATTACTTCAGCCGAACATGGAGGTGACTGCAGAGTTCCTGCTTCGCGGCCAAGCAGCGTCGCTTGATATCACACAGCTTCTTGTGGCATTTCAGCATCTGCTGGAGCAGTTGCGAGAAGTTGACGGCCAGATCTTTGAACATCTGCGGCTCACGACTCGCGGACGCCTGCTGCTGCATCTTGTACAGGACCTGCCATAATCAGCACACAAACCGACGTCATGAACCACGACATGTGATGATAAGAAAGCGCTAGACACGCGTGAAAGAAGGTCAACGAACGTCAGCAGTTTCCTTCTGCTCGAGCACTTGTTTCTTCGCCTCCGACAGCAGCTGATCCAGGCCGAAGAGTCGCTCCGCGAGACCCTTGATCTCCCGCATCTGGGCGTTGTTGCAAAAGTCCATCACTGACCGTGACTCCTTCATCACGTCTTCCAGCGTCGCTTCGTCGAACTGCATTTAACAATCATATTCTAAATTCCCAAAGCAAAAAAGAAATCTATCCAGCGAAATGCACCATACCGTGTCCATTGTACGCCGACAGCCTTCCGCGACGCTCTGCAAGTTATGGTCCGAATCCTAATCAAACGAAACGGAAAACGTCGTCAAGCCATTGTCACATCAACAATGACATCATCCAATCGCTTACCTTGGCACTAATCCAATCGAGAATTGTCGTCTCCTCCGTTGAGTCAGACTTCAGGTCTCCTTCCACGTGGCCTTCCACGTGGCCTTCCTGACCGGTAACAGTAACAGCTGGCCGCGTCTCCGACTGGGCCACGCTGGCCGGACCGATTTGGGAGACCCGTATGAGGGACGGAAACAGCGGCAGCTTCGACAAAATCTCCAAATCCTCGTTGAAGCTGAATCAAAACAAGCACGCAATCATGGAATTGATCCATCCGAAATGAGAGCACGTCAACGCGTGATTCGTCCGAGATCAGAGCAAGTCAACGCGTGATTCATCCGAGATCACAGCACGTCAACGCGGGGCATACCTCATCAGATGCTGGAGCTTATCGTTCCGTCCGGTCAGGTAGCTCTCGAAGGTCGCCTGGAACTTCTCCAGCCGCTTCTTAAAAGCTCTATAAAGTCCGAATCAATTAGATACTTCGACGCGAGGCTGGTGAATCTGTTCGTAAAACAGCTTCCGATGCTTACGAAATGACGTCGTCCAGGTTGGCCATGACCGCTTGCCAGCCTTGATGCTGCAGATGTTGCTCCTGCACCAGCAACGAGCATTGCTTGTTGAGTTCCCGTGCAAAATCATGATATTGCTGGAAAATGCGGGAAACGATCAACAAAATTGTCGCAAACTGATAAGACCTCTTCCAAATTTCAGTCAAAGGGGAATTTCACTAATTTGTTTGGGCAAATTGCGTACCTGGGCTAGTTGAGTTCGCGACACAATGGAATTGAAATTGGGGGGAAGGTTTGTGACGGCTTCTACGCTTTCCTTCGCCTCCCATTCATCTGCACAAGAAGTAACACTGCTTGCTGATCAGGAGAGCAACAAAAGCAACGCGATGCAATCTTACACAATTCTTCAATCAACGCCTTCGAAATTCGATAAATATCGTTAAACTGCCAATCAATCAATCAATCAAGCAACGATCCACACGCTTTATAAGCCACAATGTCTGACCTGGCACGGAGGAGGCACTGTCAGCCGACACGTCCGGCACCCGATCCGACTCGATCGCATCGCGATTGAACAAAAAAATGGGATTCGTGTCCTGGAAAAAATACCTGGCATAAAACACGGCAATGAGGATAAAAAGATGATTGCTTACTGTGCCCGATTGATATTTGGCCACTCGACTGCCATCCCGCAGGCTCTCTCCCCCGTTAATCAGCAGCACCTGGCTCACTTCCGATATCCCCGTCGATTGGGCTAATTTAATTTTTAAATTGTTGACACTGGAACAAAAACAAAAAACGGACACCGTCACGGCTTGATGGTTTCGTGGAAAATCGATGACGAAAAGAAAATAATGAAAAATATCATCTTCTCTTACGTATCAACTGCAACGTCCACATGTAAAGTGATGATGCTGCCTTTCTCCACCCAAAAAATGTATAACATCTCAGAAGGGACCGCGGAATTAGTTACAAAAAAATTGGGATTACATAAGTTTAGAGACGATTTCGAAAAAAAGACACAAAGAATTGTGTAAGGTGAAAAACCAGGGACTTTTTTTGATTGTTTTGCTTTTCACGTTGGCCGCTCCCACTTTTCAACTTTCCCCCGCCTCTTTGCCCTTTGCCCCCCCCCATGTTAGGGGCCCGCTAGGGGGCGCTTGCTTATCCTCAGAGCCAAACTAAGCGCTTGCGCGCCTCCTTTCACTAAGCGCTTTACGCGCCTCCTTTCACTCGTTTGGAAATTCTACATTACAGCGAATCCGGTTATTATTTCCGGTCTAAAATCAGAGTCCTAGACGTCTGACTCTGGAGGAAGGAACGAAGCAGATCAACATCGTAAATTCAGGGAAATTTATGCAGAACCAGCAAGCAAATTATCGTGCCGCATATGAGACAAAACTTGAAATCGTCATGGCTCGCGCTGGGGAAAAAGACCATTGAAAAAAATTGACAGGACAATACGATTGCAACTGGCAGATCGTCTGTCAAAAAAAAGGGAGGAAGAAAGTGTAGAATAATAAATTCCGACACGAAAAAAAATATCGAAATATCAAGACACCGATCGCGACACCAGCATCTAAAAATTTGCAGACTAAAAAATCACCAGACAAAAAGACGCAACCGTCTATGTCAACCGACGGGAAATCGCACTACGACGGGAAATCGCACTACGACGGGAAATCGCACGACACCACGCGCACCGGTCAATGAAGATGATAAGTACCTCAGTAATCGTCTTCGAGGCGAGCCCGCTTCCATTGTTCTCGGCGAATGTGGACCGCCAGGTAGATCACACCGATGAGGATCCAGGCGCTAATGATGATGGAAGCACCGAGGCAGCACAGCACGCCGAGAAGGACAGGGAGGTGTTGGTCGATGGCAAAAGGGGCATCTGAGAGCGCTGTGCCGTCAGTCAGG
>LRSR01012519.1:0-26226 GCA_001579985.1 Hypsibius dujardini | reverse complement strand
GGAATGGTCCGGAAATGGGTGGAAATGGTGTTGGGAATTTTAGAAAATTGGTAGGTTATGGGAAAATTTGAAAACTGCCAAGACAAAGTGGTGCTTTTCATGAAGAAAAACAAGTTCGACTATAATTTTAGGTACTTAATTGTTAAGTTGGCGAAAAATTGTGTCTCGATATAAAACCAAAGTCCCGCGACACTTAGTTCAGTGCGTACGGCTAAAAAACGCGTACCAACGCACCGAAAATGGAGATTTGCATAGGTTAATGGGAAACTTTTTAAAACATGGAATTAATGGGAGCCAAATTTCAGAATGGGACTACAGTCGAATTTCAAGATGGGACTGTACTCTATCGGCAACCCAACCCTGTTTTGGATCGAAATTTAAAAAAATCAAATTGTCTCCACGTCCCATTTTAAAGCAGGGTAACCAGAACTTTCGTTCCGTTTTTTGCGGTGAAAAAATTAACAGCTTCGCAACCCTACAAGCCCTGAATTAGAAGTGTCCTAACAACCCTTGAAATTATATAAGTAGGGGCAATAACCCAAATCCCTCTTTCCGCAACTGATACACGTGATCATTTTGTCATGCTGGCCTGGATATGGAGCCCACGCGATGGGCAATAGTGCTTGCACTAACAAGCGTTCACACCAGACCGGTCAAAGTAATTATATGATCATGTGCGTAAAAGAAGCGCGCCCTATATTTCTAACTGAATGAGATTGGTGCCGTATTTTGAAGTGGTTAAAATGCGGAATTCAGAGTCAATGAATGGAAATGCACCTTATCTTGACTGTGTCGATTGACCTCTCCGAAATCCCATTTGTGATCGATTGACGATAGTCTAAAAAATTGGGGATTATTGAGCGGAGCTATGCACCAGTTCTGAAAGATCTGCTCACCTTTCGCAAGTCGCAACCCAATTCCCTACGAATGAGTAATATGTTTTCGCCCCCATGATCGCCGAAAAATATGATTGGGGGAGGGGGGATTTGTTAGTATTTTATCTTTTAAGAAATACATCGAAGGCAGATAAACCAGAAAAGGGAACTTTTCACAGCGATTCAAACAAATTCAGGCCACATTTTTGCAGCCTCTTCTGCGTGAGAATCTGAAATTATTAGTGTCCGAAAGATATGGACGTCTTTTGATACATTTGTTTTCAGGGTGATAGCGGTGGTCCATTTTTCGAAAGGTCATCATCAGGTCAAATGCGTCTGATTGGACTGACAAGCTTCGGGAGAAGGAAGTGAGTCGTGTGTTGATTTTCGTTGCTCTGGAAATTAGCGCATTCAAAACTATCCCATGCACTATACTTGCTGATTCATTTCAGTTGCGCCGAGAACGGAGGAGCAAGCGCCTTCACTAAGGTCGCTCACTTCATTGGATGGATTCGCAAAACGATGATATCCTCACAGTAGGACAGCTAGCGGACCTCATTTCTAGAGAAGTGCATACACAGATGTTACGCTGATGCTAGTGTCGAGTGTAAGAGTTGACCTTTAAGAGTTGTAACCTTTAAGAGGTGTGGTACACCACCAGAAAATTCTAACCATTTATCTCTGCATCGAGCAGAGAACTACAGCTCATCGTAATGTTTTTATTGGACTTTCAGAGAGAAAAACAGAAAGTGAATTATACTCACGTAAGTAGTAGGAGAGTTCATCAAAGTTTTGACCCGGGAATTATGATAAGATCACATGTCTCTTGCAACCAATAAAATTCATCTGCAGACCACCAGAAAAAGCAGACTATTTAAGTTCGGTGATGGTTTTTTTCTTCTGCTGCCGCAGACTACCCCAAAGCCCTCGTTCGACGTGCAACGAATCTATTATCGGATCAGATATTTTTATTTCAAAATAGCGCGCTTCATCGGTTAGTCGTGCTTCTCGAGAGAAGGTCATGTCAGTTTTGTCTGTCGCTGGTGCAGCAGGGGAAGTTACGAATAACGATACCGATCGGTTCCACTTGTTTGGAACCAGTTACGTCAGAAAACGTTCCTTAGAAATACTCGAAATAACTGATTTTCAGTATTGTCACGATACTTTCTGCTAACGGTTTTCCTGTTTCTGTTTGTGCCGTTATTGTCCAGTTTATCTCATAATGTGTTCACATTAAGTATTTACTACCAGCTCAGTTGTGCAGGACATTTTCGTATCTTAGCACTTCACTGGTTTGATTTGTGCTGCAATAATAATTTTCCGCTCATCCCTAGTACGAGTCATCGCGATTCAGAGTCTGCATACACTGCAAAGACGCCTGCAATGGGCGGCGAAAAATGTAAAGACCTCTTGGAGGAGGATAGCAATGGAGGTCTTTACATCTGTTTGTTTCTGACCCTTTTCAGTAGGCTTCAATTTTACCAACAATTTTCATTGACTTTTATTAACCAATGATATTCTGCAAATATTATGCTGGTCACTCGTATTTGAAGGCCCTTCGGTATTCAGTTAGCTCTATTTAGTTAGCCGTGTTGGGTCCAGGTGCCTCGAATTCCAGTAACAGCATTATGACTTAAAGGGTTGACATCAGGGTGGAGGACGGTGTCAGCCTCGAGTTTAATACAATGTGATAGACATTTTTTTTACTGCTTCGCAAGGTGAACATATCCTTCAGGCACTCCGTTAGGAGTACTGTATCCTCCGAATCTCAAGGGACAGTTTTATGCCCTAAGACATGCATTCTGCCTATGCCTCTTTTAAAATGAATTATGTGTACATACGAACCTGTTTTTCCACTATGTGACAACTTAAACGTTTGTGAGCGTGTATGAAACGATTTTGAACTGTGCTTGCGTTATGTGTGGCACGGGGCTATGCTTGGCCGCCCTCTGAGGCCGGGAGGATAGGGTACTGTATACTAAGGTCTGCCGTACATGCCGAGTACATGCCTTGCGTTTGCACAACATATTATATCTGCGAGCGTATTCTCGTAATGAGAATGACATCATTTGATCCACACACTGTAGTGAGAATGGATCTAATCAAACTAACCTGCTAGAACAAATAAACAAGCAAACAAAACTGAGAAGTTTAGTCTCGTGTACGTGTGCTGGAAGTGTCAATCTTCTACAGGCTGTACCGCCTGCAAACTTATTTTGGAGCCAAACTTTAACGTGTGCAGCACCTCTATCGCTGGGCGGAGAAATTGGCTTACCCCTCATTTGATAGTGAACAAATTCCTCTCGCGCCCTCTCTTGTCAGACAGCGTCTTTTATTATGTTTGCTTACCTTTTTACCATGCTGACGGTAGGGCAGCGTACAGCCATTATTTCCCACCTTCAGGTGGATAGTTCAGTCGCTCAAATTATTGCCCTAAATCAGAACTTGAAAGTAAAAGCAAATACATCGTGTGTAGTTAGAATTCACCAAAGGAATCGAGGAAAAGCAGCAAAAGAAGGAAAAACGGCCATGGAAGAAACTCGACCCGAAAATGGCCGCCACCATCGTCCGCCGCTTGACCGTCTCCACGACCGCCCACACCATCCGATCCGTCGACCGTCAGTCTGAAATATCGGACGATACGGAAGTTTCTTCAAAAAGGAAGAGATGCTGCCGAGGATTCCGCAAGAGGTACCGAAAATCGGACATTGCTAATGTTCTCTTCATCAACGAATGTTATGTGACTGTGGAAAAACACCTCAACGCCCAGAACGATCGATTTTAGGGCAAATCTTTTGACATAATCCCTAACCACAACGAAATTCGGCTATTGCCAAATACACCTCTGAGCGCAATAATTTTTGCCGGGGTTTCTCGTGAAGGGTGTACACTTCTTGTTTAAAGTCAGGATTCTGCCTTAACTAGCACACTTACATGTCGGAGTGCGTTTCATGTGTCAAGAAGAACATGCCTGACACACTGAATTCGTCAGATGCCGTCTTCTACCAAGACAAGGCGCTCTGTCATGCTGCGGCCGTGATCCAGAACTTCTTGGAGGAAGAATTCCCCTGTTTCATTTGGAACGCCCAGATGCCCCGGAATTCACTCAATTCAAAGTCCTGGACTATTGTGTATGGTCAATTTTCAAACAGCGACTCAACAATTATGGCCTTATCCCGAATTTCCAGTAACTGAAGAAGATACTGCAGAAAAAGAGACGCCATTCCACACAAGACGATAAGGGCCGCCATTGATTCCTGGCAGCACAACGTCCGTCGCGTGGAGGATGCAAGCGGCAATCACATTGAGAAAAAGAAAACTTTTATCTGGTAGAGTAGTAAATTCTCCATCTTTGGCTGTTTTAGTTTTGGTTTTTTGTTCCTCGGTGAATTAGGTGTAGTCACTACGCTACCACAGGTGTACTTCATTGCATATAGAATCCTAACTCCACCGTCCGCGGGAAATTTCCGTAAGATTTCAAGCGTTGCCGTACTGAGGATCCTGTTTCAACACTAAGCCTTTCTATCTTCAATGCGCAGAAAAACAGCATTTCATGCCATTTTTCTGAATATTTGGGACAAGCCAGACACGATGGCAAGCCAGACGTCTCAAAAGGCAAAATTGTGGCGCGCCAATAGTCTCACCATCCTGCACAAATTAAGGCTCGCGTGACCAAGCGATTCACCCTTTTCATTTATTAATTCCATCCAACATCACACACCACAACAATAACTACACAACCAGACAACCACTCATGGTCTAAATCTAGACCGACTGTCAAAACCCATCACTTTAAAAATAATCAAATTTCTGTTAACTTTTGCAACCCCTGGCATGCTCAAGTCGTAAAACTGCTCAGAGCTATACACTTTTCCTTTATATACCAGGATGTCGTGAAGTAAGAAGGGAAAATCCACTAGAGATGGTGCTATACGCCAACCTGATTTTCTAGTGGATCAAATGAATAATAGCTCAAAACCGTGGTACATAACGGTTCACCCGAAATCACCGCTGTGACAGCCACCCGTAGAAACGTCTAGCGAATGGGTTACAAGATCTTGAAACACACGTTGAACTAAATCGACTACCACTGAAACTGGAAGACCAGCTGGAACTGTAGGATCCACTACATTCTTTTGAGTATCGATAGCCATTGTTGCAGACGCGGCATGTCATCCCATTCTCCGAGGTGGTGCGGCATCCTGTCGCCGACGATGACGACGGTGGTTGCGAAGGGCGTTGCCGGTCCCGGCCGCGATTGGAGGCTAACGCATCCTTGATCCAGGTCACAAAGTGTGAGACCCGGGTGAAGAAATTGGCGGAGCCTTCTTTCATGCAACTGAATCATAAAACAACACAGCGTAAGTTTCGACCGGAAATTTAGAACTACGCGTAGAATTCCCAGTAATCATAGTGAGAAAGTGCTTCAGTTTTCACTGGAATCTTGAGTCGTGTACCTTAAGAAGATGGTTTCATTCAAAATGAAAAGCTAAAGAGTCATTAAACTTGCCGCAGAAATCTCTCGGTCATATTCTGCGCGATTGCACATTAAAAATACAACAGGCGCAGCACTGGGGATCGATGACAGAACTAAACAACGCTAGAACAACTAACTTAAAACTAAATGAAACTCTTAATAACTGACCCCTCAACTTTGCTTTACTTATTTAACTACAAAATTAAATTTCAGTTTAAGCCACTAAAAATTTTAAATAGTTAAAACTAAGGCAAAAGTTAGTGAATTAATAACTACCAAAACTGCGCTAAACGTTATAGTTATTCTAGGAAACTACATAGATTTTTTTATTAGCTGAAAAATTGTGATTTTTGCTTCACGCAATAAGATACTTACTCTCCAATGACATAGCTTGCCACTCCAATTAGCTGATAATTCCTGGACGGAAGCTGTCGAAACAGGGGTCCTCCACTATCGCCCTGAAACGAGAAACGTTAGCTGATTTTTTTGCGGAGTGATTTTTTTGATCAGTGGAGCAGAAGAGGAAAGGATCGTTTTCAATCAGATTTGCAGATTCCGAGTTCTGTCAAGCAAGGATCGGTGACGATCTGGGGCGCCCTGTCTTAGAAGGTCCTGTCGCCCTTGTTTGCGTGATGGGTGTGATCGACAGGATGGAGAAATACGGTTCTGCGAAACGATGAATTCATTTTGATATCGGGCATTGCTGGCAGCACACATAGTTCCCTGCTTGGAAAAGGACAACAACCGCCTCGTCAAAGTGTTTCAGCAGAACAACGCAAGTATCCACGTGTCAAAAATTATGGAAACATTTTTTCAGGAAAAATGTTTCCCTACACCGTGGCCCGCAAAAAGCCCGGACCTTTCTGTAATCGAAAATATTTGGGGGCTGGTCAAGACAGGCGAACTGATCGAAAATGTCTCCGAATTTGAACCGCGCGTGCGGGAGCTGTAAAATGAGATCTTCACACCCTAACTCTGCAAAAACCTGTACGCTGGAATTCCGGGCGACTGGAGACTTTCATTAAGAATAAAGGCGCGCGCATCCATCATTAAATATTCAATATTTTTTCTGGTGATCCCCGTGAAACTCAGACTGTAATTTCCTGGTTAATATTAGAAGGATTTTTCTGTGATTGTTTTATTTCAATTTTCGCGTCAAATTATGATTCTCGTAATACTGGTGTTAAATCAATGAATCAAGCGATGTGAGAAACAGCTGAACCCATTGGCCAAAATTGGCTCAAAGTCCGACCACCCCATTTTGTTGGGCGCCGGTAAAAAGTTGGCTTTGATTCAGTCGGCCTGAGGTTTCAGCCACGTGTGTATTACCTATAACTGCTGCGTTCACAAACACTGGAGAAATGGTGGCGTTCGGCTGAATGGCCTCATCAACGGATCCATTGGCAATCACGGCGTCGTCTACAGTATAATCTCCGTAGACTCCATCTCCGGCTTGCATATCATCCACGTTCGCTGCTGGCTCTGATGTAGACCGGCGATGATCAACGCCAGCAACGGTGGGTCCGTCATCATTGATAAGATCTCCGAAATCCGTATCGTCGAACGGCTCCTGCGCCCCACCTCCGTTGCCTGTAATGCACCATCATCAATGCGTCCCTTAATTTCAGAACTAATTTCGCACACCGTTTTAAATTCAAAAAACGCCAAATAACAAAATGTGTATTGCCTACAAGACAACTACATTAAATATTGCGTGGGATGGATTTTGGATCAGCTGATCGGGCTTGTAGAATTTTGGCAGCAAGTTGGGACAATGTAAATGGGGCGCACTGGCCTCCTTATCTAGGACAATTTTAAGAGGAGATACATAACAAATCTCCACCTTATCTCTTTTGAAAATTTGTCTCACATTAGTGATAATCCAAAGAATTTATTTAATTGGCCATGTCAGGTTCCGGATATTTGTTTTGCCAGGATTTCATTTTCCTGATCTTGAATGACAAACTTCGATTTTTAAAACCGTTTAATTTTATAATCTTAAAAATATTTTCTTCTCCAAATTTAATTTTCAATCGAATGGTGTCAGCAAACCTTTCTGAAAGTTACGGAGCGGATTTATGGGGGATTTCACTGGGAAGTTTTCAGCTGGGTTGAAACTGGCCCATAGGCTCCATCACCTTGTATCGAAACAAAATTCTGCTGATCCTAATCGATTCCAAATAGAATTTTGAGAGTTAATGTCCCAATTTTGAAGTGAGATGTTTTCATTGTTACTGTTTACAGTGAAAATCGTTGGAAATGGAAGTTATGGTACAGTGCTTCCCGGGCGGATGATTTCTGTTAAAACAAGCTTTCAGAGCCTAGGGAATGAAACACATATTTTAAGGCATGGCTAATAGAAGGCTTATTCAAAAAAATAAAGTGCGTGTGTGCATAAGGGTCAGCTATAAAATGAAAGGATTAAAATTGCAGACCTGTAAAGAAAACCACCAAGCCAAGCAGGAGCAGCGTGTGAAAGGGTTTGTCCGTTGCTTGCATTATTGCCGCAGGAAGGTCGCGGAATGATTGTGTTAAGTGTCGCTTTCTGCAATAACTAGCATACTATTTGAATCCGGTGATTGTTGTATTGGAATTGACGGCCAACTGAAGCGGAAGTGAACTGGCGTCAGAAACTTTGGAGAAAAAATCCAACCTGATTTGTTAATTAGATTTCGCTTCTGTGTTGTATATCGCGTGATAGTGTGCTACAAGCATTGACGCATTGTGACAGTCTGTGACGATCGAAATATAAAAGGGCGGGGAAATTGCTCAGACCGCTACTCGTTCTGTCGCAGTTTAACGATTCGGTCAAACCCGGGTCGCAAAATTGAAAGATCGAACTGCAAATGTCCCTGGTGTTTCCTCGCGTTAGCAGCCGACTTTTTTGGAAAAATTAATTTTAACGAGCTAAATCCCAGAGATTGCGCCACAACGCTTCAATAGGCCCCATGCAGTTCTGGCTAACCTTTTGCCAGATTCTACTTCTGGCCACTTCGCAAGTTTAAAACAACGGATTTTTGTCTTTAATATTTTTTTTTTACCTAGTGCCTTATCTCAGTCTCAATTGGAGATCGATTGGCATTAGTTAAATACTTTTGGGCTTTAGACGGCAGGACTAAAATGGCCACTGTTTGAAAGCTAAGCTCGCTTCTTAGTCGTCTGCGTAAAAATACACCATGCTCCGCTCCCTAGTTTCCAATGCACAATTAGTTGGTGAAACTCAATTCCAGTTAAATTACTCCACGTAGTTTGTATAGAAAACTTCAAGTTGTGTTGGCAAGAAGGCCCATAACAATGGGGATTGCTCTATTGTTAGGGACTAGCAGTAGGACCAAAAAAGGGTGGCCAGAAATGGCCTTCTCGTACGGCTGCATAAGTTAGGTTGCTTTTATAGTTTTCTTTCCGCTGTACGTCAAACCGAACAAGGAAAGGGGGAAAGATTATCTCGAACGTTCAATCTGTTGCCTAAGCGAGAACCTTCGAACAAACACAAACAAACATGATTTCAACGGAAACGTGTCGCCTCGCAAAAAAAAACTTCGAGCTACTGAAAGTCTTTTTTCTTCGTGCACGGTACCGCCTTGAAATTTTTTTTTTGAGGGCGCATCAGTCGATTAAATTATGCATGATTCTATCATGCGATTCCGGGTACAAACTTCCACTTAAATTACGTGAGTCAAAAGTTGTAACAGTTGTCCTCCTCTTTCGGCTGTCTTGACAAGCAGTATCACTGTGGCCTGACACGTGATGCTCCGAATAACGAAAAAATTGATTCTGATAGTTCAGTTCCTATTATAAAAAAAACCGCAAAGAGAATAACCGATAATTAGGCCGGTACAGCTTTTCCTAAGCGGTGCACAGACACAATTAGACACATCACCTTCTGTAGTAATTCACTTCACATTTTGAACTCTGCAGCCACAAGTCACGACAGTTTCCGTTGAGATTCATGACACGATTGCAGTCCGCTTCCACAGAGTAGACACGTAGGTTCTGACGTGTCGTACCCTTTTCGGTGGTAGCTGCCGACTCTGCAGAAGCTATAAAGCGTTAAGTAAATCACAGCAGAGATATTTCTTTCACCATTAACCAACTTTCCCCGACAGCCAGACTCATTTAATATTGCCGTGTTTAAGTATCTAACCCTGAACGCTGCTACAAAATGCTGAGCCGTCAAATCCTTGCCCTCTTGCTGTGCCTCTCGGTTGTGGTCATGGTCTCCGCGACGGCGCCCGCCACGTGCGATTGCGTAAGTATTATACGGTGTTCTTCTTTTTCTGGAGTGACCGAGGGTTCGATGATGCTCAGAGTGTCGTCAAAGTAAAAATGTCAATGCTGAAATGTCACTTGCAGAAAGCGTGTCCAACAGGAACAGACGCTGAAACAATCCGTCGTCAGAAGTCTGTTAACGTGATTCGTGCCAGGATCAACCAGAACATCCAACGCCGGACCATTGGGATGGGGCCCGATGATGGATGTACTCTGTGTGTAAGTTCTACTGCAAATGTATCGATAATTTATAAAGGCTGAACAAGTCAATCACCTTGTCGGCCTTGTCGTTCCTCGATAAATTGCCTAAAGAGAAGTATCAACACATAATTAGAAAATGTATTTTCGAGATCAGCAATTAGGAATTTGTTGATCAAACTATTTAACATTTGTGTCATAGCATATTTTCGCACATAACTGGGAATTGAATTTTGAATTCGCAACTGTAGTTTTTAATAATGTGTTTTCTTTGGTTTGCAACAACCGCACATGCAAAGCGACACGGACCGCCACAAAAGAGGGTTTCTCTTTAAAGTTCAAGATAAAACCGTTAAGTCATCTAATTTTTTCAGAGCTTCACTTAAAGAGCGTGTTTTAAAAAAAACTATACCGTTCGCGCAACTTTCGATAAATCTCAATTTCTTTATAACGTCTAAAATGTAATAGTATTTTTGTGCGACATGACCACTGTTGGGTGTTACCCAACAGTTACGCAATACCTACTAATAGTACAGCCTATCTACCTAGTTAACTCATTCCTATCTACCCTCACATTCTATAATGTACTTACTCAGCTATTATTACGTACATAACTCCGCCATGTCGGCAGGAACTAGTACGTTAGATCAGGAACTATTCTTTATCCCTGACTATATAAGCGTGTGTTCTACAGTAGTTTGGGAGCAGAGTTCCTTCCTTTCCCCTCTAATCTCCTCTACCAGTAAAGTCTTACCACTATTCTTCTCCTATTACTCAGTCTAATAGCTTGTATGTTCAGGTTCTTCCGTCCTAGTAGGGACGGAGGCCTAACACCACGTAAGTGTTCAAAGTTGCTATATGTAAATTTAAGAACTTTTGCTTGTTCACGTGCGGATATATTGGATCAGAATATATTCCATTTAGCGAGAAATTTTGAAAATGTGAACATGACGTATGCAGTGAAAAGATATCTTGCTTAGACCTGATATACGTACATGTCGCATAAACTCTTACAGTTGTTAATCTTTTTTCAGCCTGTATGTGGACCAAACGACACCAGAATGTGAGAGGAACTGCCGGATCATATCTGCGAGAAAACAATTCCCGCTGCAACACTTTCTTTGATGGTTGTGTACTTCCCCGTAGGATTAATGGTGTGGAAGGGATTCAACGCAATTTGTATGAGAATTGTTTGTGATAAAGGTTGATTGATGTGTTCCTGAGGTGGCTTCCGTACTAATTACGAATAATGAAAGGAAGTACAAGGTCGCGGTTCTCCAGACAGGGAGATCCCGATCGGAAAGAGGTCAAAGACACCGAAGTAAACGTGAACTAAAGCTAGACTAGAGACGGAAAAATGAGAGAAGAATGGGAATACTTGACAAGTGATAATAAGTGGCACTCCTGACTCCTAAATTCCAGTAAAAAGAATATTCTAAATTCTCTCCGAAAAACGGCAAAAAAATTAACAGAGTTAAAGCCATTCTGGCGGTGGGCGGTCGCAGACACGCCGATTGGTTAAAGCCTTAACTGAACAGAGAGAAATAAGGTGTGAAGGCGTGCGCGCGCGCCGGTCAACCAATTCGAAACCGATGTTATCTTAGGAGGCGTGGCTTCCTGCCTGTTGCCTTGCTGTCGTCGGTTTCAATTAGATTCAGATTTATCTCGTCTTCGCAAAAATTGGTTTTCAGTTCAGTTTATGATTTTAGTACGGAAGATTTTGGTCTATCCATTAAAGGAATTTCTCTGGTACTGTCTAAGTCGACATGATCGTGGTCGACACTTGTGCGGCGGGAACCGACGTACAATAGTTCTCAACAAAGATTTTGGCATACATGAAAAACAACACAGTTAACAAACTTAAAAATAATAGGCACAAAGGCAAAAAATGCTATGTTTCACTGACGCCAAATTCACGCTTACTCGTGAAATTGAATTATACGCAACAAATGGTATTAGGATAAGCGCGAAACAGTCCCAGCTCACCGGAACTGGCCAACAAAGTTTTCACGGGTTTTCTTCTCAAATTAAACAGCACAAAAACTATTCCTGCCGCGACGGTTGCAATTGAGCTTTCGACTTTGAATATTTTCCGTTCACGGAAATACAGGAGCATAAATTTGCTACTGCGAAAAACCCCAGATTTTTCTCCTGTGTGAACGAGCATGCGCCCACACAGAGTGGCGCATCTCGGGGGTGGCAATGGAAGGGGTAGAGATCGACATCCGCGCGCGACGCGGACGCGACGCGGAAATACCGCACCGCTCCGCGTAGAAAAATAGTTCATGTTTCCGCGTCGCGTCAGAGCTGAACCGCTCCGTTCCGCGCCGCGTCAGAGCTGAAACGCTCCGTTCCGCGCCGCGTATTCCAAGAAACAGCGCTTAATTCCTGAATCAGTCAGTGTTCGGTTGATTAATTGATTAGCTAGTGATCAGTGGTGGTTCGCGAAAGAGATGTTGATCATTGATTTTGAATCTCTTATACCGATCTGTTTCAGAAGCTAAAAAAGTGATAAATTTTCCACTTCAGTTTATTTCCGCGTCACGTTGCAGTTTATTTCCGCGTCGCACCGCGTCGCTTTCTAAAACTGTGTTTCCGCGTCGTTCCGCGTAGACTTACACTTCCTAAATTCCGCGCGATTCCGCGCCGCGTGAAATTTGAAACAGTTTTTCCGCGTCCGCGTAGGAAAAGTCACGCGATGTCGATCTTTAGGAAGGGGCACGCTGAAAGATGAACAGTTTTTTTCCAGAACCCCTTTTAGAGTATTAGATTATTACGATGTATCAGGGCCTTCCGAATTTGACGGAGGTCAGGGGAAGAAGCCCGATGTGCTCAGACGTACAGCAGGCGTGGCGGAGACAGCGAGGCAACTGTTTCCTCTCTTTAATTAAAAATCTCGTTGGGGGAGGAGGCAAAATTGGGTTATATTTTAGAAGATATATAATTTTCAGTCCTATAACTTTTTCGAACTAATTGGGGTTTTTTCTTCAATGATTTGGTTGATATAGTATTAGGTTTTGATTCCCCAATTTCTTTAATAAGAGCGAACACCCAAAAAATACGTCTACAGTGTACATAATATTATTAGAGTGAAAAAAAATTAACTGGAGAGTTCTAATCAGGGAAACTGCCAATTGTCACCGTCCAAACTGCCAATCGTCACCATCCAAACTGCCACAGTCCACTGCAGCGCCAGTCTTGGTTCAACCGCCGCATGAGGAAGAAAACATGTTGCCGGAAGAGTGTTGTTAAGCCGGACGCTGTAGGGCTATCTCAAATTTTCAATCTTTGGCCTGGATGAGAACATTCACAGCCACAGACAGAATCAACGTGTGCAGAAAAGTTTGGTCGATCGCGGAAGAACTTCAAGCCGTTTCAACTTTACTTTCGTCATTCACGGTGGCCTTAAAGAACGAACACTTGCTCGGGCGCAGGTTCTGGGAAGGCGATAACATATGATTCCTATCACTTTGATTTCGGTGCGAACTTTAATGAACTCACATGTTACGTGGTTTTCATGTTATCATCTTTTCGTCTCATGTGGTGAAAATTGGCCAAAGACGCCTCTTTGTCCCTCTAGAAAAAAAACAACATAAATTTGTGGAATCACTTACTGCTTTACTGTCCTATTTAATTGTCTTCAATTTCATCACATCAATTTTTAGTCGCTGTAAATAATAGTGTCAGTGAAGTATTCTTCAATAACATCAAGCAATAAGTTTACATAAGAATTAAATTAGATTTTAAGATAGTAAAGTGTATTAGGAAGCTAAAGCAGTTACTGGTAAAATCAATTTATCATTTCATTTCACAGCTTTATTCAGCCTTGCCATCCGTACCCTCGTTATACTATTTATTCTTAGAGTGTCGCATCACATCAAAGTCGCTAGCTCCTTGCCGGAGATAAAACTGCCTAGTTGGTTAGTTCATGTCTAATTGCGATAGCACAAACTAGGAAAACGTATGTCTCATAAGCCACATTCCATGTTCACGTAGTTTTGAAACTCAAACATCGTAATTATCCTTGCCTATTGCCGGCAGCTAGAGCTGTTCTTATCCATTGTCTGTAGTGGGAGACCCTAGTGAAGACGTTCGCCGATCCTCTCTCCTGGCATCTGAATACAGATAAAGGGTTGAGCGATTGAAGGCTGGAACTTAATGATTGAAACATGGAATCGAACTGCATGAATTTAAAAACTAACTTACTGTCCCATTATGTAGCTCGCCAAGCCAACCAATTCATACTGTCCTGAAGGCAATTGCCGGAAGAGAGGTCCCCCACTGTCTCCCTACAAATAAAAATAATGTTATGTTTACTCTTATCCAAAAACACAGAACATTTGTACGAGGAATTTGTCATATTTATGCCACCCATTTTTCTGTTCGACTGACAACAACGTCAGTGTTAAATTAAAAATTAAATTTTATCTGACCATAAACTCACCATACACCATCGAAAACTTAATCTGGAATCGATTGGCATCAGTCAAATAACTTTAGAGTCTCAGGAGGCGGAGCTAATGACCCCCCCTCCCCCAAAGAAACGTTCTCCGTTCCTTCCCTCTTCAAGGGATACACATAGCTCCGCCCCCTAGCACGGAAACAATGAACCCATTGTGCCAATCGATTTAAAATAGAATTAGGAATGGAGCAAGAAAGTTGTATTTCATCATGGAGGCGGAGTCAAACAGTTGTGTCCTTTCTACTGATAAACCATTGGAAAACGGGACGACAAGGATTAGAACTAAATTCTCGCACTGAGTACTTTGTCGCGGCTTACCGAACACATCGCTCTGTTGGAGCTGTCTATACAAATCTGTGAGGCAGCAATCGGGCTGCCTAACGCTCGTCTTGTGCAGTCCCTGTTAGTTAGAACGCGAAAGTCCGCCCCCATCAAGAGCAACGGGGTATCTGATTCTGGGTTGTTTTTTGTTATGTTCTTGGTCAGTCCCCATCCAATACCGCGAACAGCGGTCTGAGGTGGAGGATCATTCGCCGGTCCTGCCGGTAAACGGATGATGCCGGCCTTGAGGCTCGGTCGTCGACGCACCGATGTGCTCAGGGTCAGCAGCGCAATGTCATACAAAAATCCGTTGGATTGACCTCTGTACTTGTGATGGACTAGGATTCGTTTCACGTCAAAGTAGTGGTTCCTCGAGTTGGGCAGTCTATTATGCATGCCCACTCCGACATGTATAAGACTGGCTGGAGAGCTTAGCTTCCTATAACTTCATGGAATTGACATTGAAATTATTGCGAGAGGAAATATTACTAGCAGGCATAGGATAAACTACTAAAACATGAAACTAAGTAAGTGTAGTCAACGAAAAATAGATAAAAATAGGAAGTTTAAAAAAACCAAATCAAAAAAAATGTTATTTAAATTAAAAAAAGAATTAATATAAAAGTAAAGAACTTAATTATCAGTATTTTCTTTTCCACTCGCCACGATGTTTCAAATCAGATTTCGATTTACTTTTTAACTTTGGCTGAAGACTTCTAGTAAACTTATAAATAAGTCTGAGTTCTGAAAAATATTGGTTGGTATTAAAAAAGGAACATCCTTTTGAATCAATCAATCGAAACCGGGCGCAAACACACAAAGTGGCGTGGGACGTTTTTTTCTTCCTTATTTTTGTCGGAAACCGCAGATGTGATTTCCAACTCGAAATCCCATTGTGAAATCATGACATATATATAGGAAATTGTGGGGAAAAACCTTGCCGATTGGGAGGGAAAGTCTTCCTTCTTGCCCAAGTAAGTTTGGCTGCTCTTCGCTCATTACTACTAATAAAATGTAGAGCACAATTCATTTTTGAATTTTCATTGTATTCTTTAATTAATTTCCTGACAGACGATCAGTATGCTGAAATTTAACCAAGATCAACGGGACTAACTTCTCTTCATGAACCACACAATGGGCAGCGGTCAGCACGTGCATGGGAGTGATGAGGGAACCTCCACACAAGTGGAAGTTGTCTTTACGATATTGCAGACCGACCATGAAAGGATATTTGTGAGGCTTGACTGGATTTCCACCTGATCAATTTAAAATGGTGGAGTTTATACAGTGAGAGAATTAGAAAATTAAAGAGTGTGTTATTTGTGGTTCAACTTACCGATTACGGCTGGGCTTAGAAGAGATGGCGTCGGAACTGATGCGTTTGGTTGGATAGCGGGATCGATGGGACCCGTGGCCATCATTGGGTCTTCATCAAAAGTGTAATCGCCGAAATCGTCATCCGCACCGGAGTCTGTCGTGGTCTGGCACATCAGATCTGAAACGTAAAAAGAGCGTAAAGGTTAGAAGAACAAAAAGAATACCAAAAATACGTGGAAAAATACATCAAGAATAAGAAAAATGGGGAATTGTGCAGAATAGTTAAAAAATGCAATGATAAAAAAAGCAACGTACTCTGGCACACGATGGCAAGGATGAAGAATAGAACTAATTGGAAAGGATACTGGCAGGCCGGCACAATCCACATTTTCAGCTATTAAAATTGAATAAAAATACAGTACTCAATTGAATTGACGATGAATATTGGAGTAAAGACTAAAATAATCACAGCGCAAGCTTACTTGAACGAATAGAAGAGACAATTCTCACAGTCCGTATGAGTCAGTTGTTCGTTGAGATTTTATCTGTGTGATAATCTTTGATCATCGAAATAGCTGTGTCGTAGGCTTCCCAATTTTACGTGAAAGCCGAGCGTAAAACAGTCGGAATGAAATTAGAAATTGCACATTTTTACTCACCATTTTTAGAGGTCTTTTCGTCTTGAACGGTGAGTGATAACACCAAATATTCGGTGTCTGATTACAGCACGCTATTTCTAACTTATTCCTAAAAAAAATCAGTTTCGGTAAAGTTCTCGGATATGTTTCTTTTCCGCAATGAAAAATGCTTTTATGGGTAAAAAAAAAACCGTTTAGGCTACTGACTGACCACGACTGTTCCAAACCTGGTAGATTACAGTTTTTCTACAGCATGCGCCTTCGTATGCCGCTCGCTTGAAGTTGCAGCTTCTTTGTTTAAAAAAACATACTGGTTTTTGAACCACCTCCTTCCTTTACTCAAATGACGTACGTGACCACACAGCGCGACTTCGTTGCTAAACTCACGGCCCGCAATCTGGAAAGTGATCTTTGGTGTTCAATCGCCCCCCCCCCCACTCTTTCAAGTACAATTTCGTTGACAGCTCACGTGGACAGTTTAAACGCTTCACTTACGCACTCTATACTCCAATCTGCATAGTCAATTGCAGGATCTCTCTGACAACAATAATGACTACTTTCATCACTTTCGCGAGCATCATAATCGGATTGTTTAGTTGTTCAGGTACGCTTTATAAACGGCTATCCGTCAACTGCTTTACGCAGTAAACAGGTGTAATATTCTAACCTCACGGAGACAATACACGTTAGAGAGTTTTGTGCGTAGAGCAATTATGATTTTCGTCGGAAATTGTGAAACTTGTATTCTCTGATTCGTTGCTTTGTTACTCTCTTCGCCCATCGACACAGTATTCCGTAAGGCTGAATTTGTAGTCGGCNCCTAAGGGGAGAGAACCGTGACTTTCAGTCGTATATGCTGGCAGAAAAGAGAACAAATTGCCCACAATACTCTCATTTAAAAAATATTAAAAGTGTCACCCAACTCTTCGAATTGATTGGGTGGGGACAAATGTTTCCAAATCCCCCCCCCATCACTCGTTTGGCCCATGAAAATTAGTCAGAACTCCCCCCCCCCAACCCATAATCAAAACATTTGTGTATTTTACCTGCAGCTCTAAAACATTAAGTCGTTCAATTAACGGACTGGTTCATTCAGAAGTTCCGTACATTCGAGACTTAATGGTGTGGTGTTTTATAGTTACTTTGGTCACTTCACACTCGGCACCTGTGACTGCAAGAACTGAACATGGAAGCCAACGTTTATCGTCGAATTCTCAGGCAGTCGCATCTCCTAAAGTTCCCCATCAGACACCAATGGTGGATGCCTACAACTTACCTTACTCCGAAGATGACAACATCGTCCTTAATATCATTGGTTTGTGAAGAAATAATTGAAAATAATTAGGTGGTACTATCTACAATATGTATCGTTGAACAGCTGGAGTGGAAGCTCGTCCACATCGCCATTCCTTCATGGCTAGCCTGCAGAGAGGGAATCACATCTGCGGTGGTTCAATCTTGTCAAAGTGGCACGTATTAACCGCTGCCCACTGCGTGACTAAGGACTATAACCAGTAAGAACAAGTACCACTTGCAATGGTTGGGTTGGATTTTATATAACAGAGGCAGTAAAAATATGTTTACGGTAATGAGTTTCTCTTATATGACAGACAGCCTTACCCTCTCGGTTACTTCCGCCTAGCTGTCGGCCTCCACGATCGGCTTGGCTACTCGGAAGCGAACCTGTTTAGAGTTGCCAAGATCACCATCCACCCTCACTACAACCGCACCGGATTTTACAACGATCTGGCTATCCTGACCCTGGACCATGCCATCCCTCGTGTGGTCAGAGGGATTAAAGTGTCGCGCATAGCTCTTCCCGGATCGAGCCAGACCGCACCAATACCAAACGGTGCAAATCGCTTTAAAGTCATCGGTTGGGGGTACGTGGAGAACAAATCCTCTACCAAAAGGATGTTTGCCCGGAAGCTGCAAGAAGCGACGTTTGCGTTGCTGCCACAAAAGGAGTGCGGGTTGCGGACTGGAATCCTGCCGATGCCCATTACTAAGCTCTGCATTGAAAGTTCCGCAAAATCTGTCTGCATCGTAAGTCTACTTACTGTCCAGAGGCGCAACTGTGGGGGGTGGCAGAAAATGGGGCAACTTATTTTAAAATATTCATTTGAGAGGTTGCAGACAGACAAGAGGGAGGAGCTTTTAAATTGTACTGAATTCAAGGGTTACGGCACAGTGGCGGATTGAGGTTGGCCCGGAGAGCATGACAAGTTAATTGGCTGGAGGGAGTGGCACTTTTTTTGCCAAGCGCAAGCCCGTACATCTGAAAAGCCTAATATAGCTGCTTCCCTAAAAATATGACAATAGAAGCAACATTATTATTTTGGAATGCTTTCACTGAAAACGCGATGACCAACCAAAATTTTGTTGTACTCGTTCGAGAAGGCAAACTGTCCCCGCTCACGTACTTCCCTCTCTCTCGCAAAAGTCCGTTACGCCTCTGGTAAAATCGTGTTTTTATCGGGGATTATTTACAGTGCTGAATTCCGAATTGAACTTATTTTTTTCTAAAGGGGCGTACATCTATGATGATTTAAGAAAATGTCTGAAACTCAGCCCTGGAAATCACGCTTGAGAGTGTTGGTCATGTTAACGTGTCAAGTTGGGAAAGACGGAGTTTTACAATTTCGATTTTTGCCTCGCATTTCTCAGGGCGACACCGGCGGACCCATTTTTAGGGCCATGCCCAACGGACGGCTCCAGCTGGAAGGCGTCCTGAGCTACGTGTCTGGAGAGTAAGCTATTCGTCGCAAATTTCAAAACGCACCCGAAAACTGTTTCATTTCATAGCACCTCTTAAATAGAAACTGTATTTCAGCAGATGTCAGGGAAGGGGAGAAGCCATAGTCTTTTCGAGAGTGTCTCAGTTCTTGCCCTGGATCAACAACGTATCCTCTGTCACACCACCTGCAGTCTAGCGCTTGCGCGTAGGTTTATAGCGAGCTCGCTCACCATCTGAGATAGCTGTTTTCCATTTCGCACCTTTTTTTCTCGAGTTGAAAAACTAAGAAAGTGAAAAGTATACTATTTGGGAATTCAATCCGGTTGTGCAAAAAGATACTGGATTGAACTACCGCCTGTTTCGCCGATTCACTCCCATCTAGTGACTACATGATGTGGTAGTAATAAGTAGGAAACAACAACTTTGACATACCCAAAAGTTACTTTTGCTCAAAAACAGTTACTTTACTTACTGCAGAATTTAATTTGCAAAGAGGTAGACAGATTGACAGATAGACAGATAGATAGACAGATAGATAGATAAGCAAACAAACGGACGGCGAAGGCCCGACGGGTCAGACGTATACAGACATCCAGCATTTGTCCCATAACAACATACAGCCCGATGCTAATAATTAGAGTTTGCAGTCATAGTTGCAAACTTTTTTTTTAAGGAGAAGTGCCGGTAGAGTTTCTGTATCGACTTATATGCGGCGAAATCCCGTACAATCATTTGCCTGCTGGCACTACTCTATGAGCATTTTGGCCACTTCAAAATTTTCAGTTAACGTTGAGAGTAGGAAAATTTTTGCCATTTTGCCATTTGCCAAATTTTTGAAAATATAGCCTGTATTCTAGGCTACATTACAACGAAAAGACAGGCTGGGCGCATCCAGCTTATAAACAGTCTGATTTCAGCCTCTTTACAGGCTTATTACAGTGTTCAGCCTGGAATCCAGTCTGAGAGTTATCCGTAGGGTTATCACAGTACGGGGTCCTCCAACTCAGTTGTTTGCGTTAAATGCCGTCAGTCCCTCAATGACGCGGTTGATGAATGGAAGATATTTCGGCACGCTGGTGAGGATGGAAGCTCCGCGCGGTGCACCACAACTGCAAACAATAGTTTCCTCAAATTCAAGCAGATAACTTTTAATCACGTTTTTTTCTTCTCGCAATCGAAGGCCACCAACACATTTGTAACAGAACTCTTTTCTCGTGATATTGAAAACAGTTTTTGAATAAAATAAACAGCTAGAGACGTACCCAATACTCGAAGCACTGATGACACCAATGATGCGGTTCATCGGTGTGCGTGTGCGGGAGTCCCAGCACTCCTGAAAAACGGGACCGCCACTGTCACCCTAAAACAGACAATGATTCATCTTTCGATGGCGGGACGTGATATAAAGAATCTGAGGAAAGAAACTGAAAGAATTAGATTTTGTTTGCAAGTCTCAAATTGAGAGATAACTGGAAACACAAAATACTAATTGTTACGCAATACGTTACGACTGGAGGTCTGAAGCTAAGGGGGGGAGGATTTTGTTCTGAAATCCTGGGTATGCAAAACAAGCGCCTCAAAAAAGTCAACAGGACCACGGAGTCAATAGTAAAATTTGATGCCAAAAACGACTCTTTTTAGGCCTCTTGGTCTCCTGGGTTCTTCACTGGAGCTTGGGGTACTTTATTGTACATCGATAAATGGCCCAATTAACAATTGCACAGGTCAACAGCAGACAAGACAACAAAACCAATAATTGTTTGCTTCAAACTGGTTTTTTTAACTAAGCAGAGTCCTGCAAAGTTACATACCATTTATACTTAAAATGTGAAAACATTGTAAAACAATGTAAAATATGTCCGAATGTGAGATTATTGTGTAACTCTGAAATTTAAGTTACTTTTTCATATAAATTCACACTCAAAATGTGAAAACAATGTGAAATATATCGAAAATGGGATTACTATATAATTCATATATTTTAGTTACCTTTTTATGTACAATTTATATGTAAAATGTGAAAACAATGTAAAAGATGCCGGAAAAGTCGGATTAATATGTAACGCTTATACTGTAATAACCTTTTAATTTACATTTTAAACGTAAAACGTGAAACCAGTATAAAGTATACCCAAAAGTGGGATTATTATGTAACTGGTACAGTTAAGCTTTACATTTTCCGGACTTTGTTAATGAGAACTTCATTTTTGTCTTAAAATCGCGGACTCGTACCTTACAAATATCGGTAATGGTGCTGTTGATGCAAAACATATTGCTCGTCACCGAAAAGTCTGAACTCCAGCTTGATCTGCACGCCTCAAGAGACACCACATCCACCGGACCCTGCATTAGCTGCCTGGGAAGGGTGGCCAGATCTCGATCGGATCCGCAGTTCACCTTGACACACCGTGTCGTGAAGCCCCAACCGGCAGCCATCGCACTGGTCTCCGGTCCAATATTAAAGGATGTTGCGGGGAGCGCTATGACCTTCTGGTCGTCATTGAGTGCGATGGCACGCGCAAAGCGCAATATGGCAATGTCGTTCTGCAAGCTATGCGAATCCCAGTCTTCGTGAATCACGGTGTAATCCACTCTGGCAGGTTCCTCGTCGTCGTGAAGAGTATTTCGGCTCTTTTTCACCGCAATCAGAGACTCGTTTAGCCGAATATTACTAACGAAAAATCGTACAATTTTAAGCTCAGTGACACCATTTTTCCTTCAATTTTGCGTAATATATTTTTTTATTTTTTTATCAATGCTTCATATTTAATTTCAGCAAAAAGAAACGATGGATTCAGCAAGCTATCTTTTGTCTGCATGACTTCAGTGAGGACTTCGATGTAATAATTTCGAAACGCCAGTGCAGAACAGTGAAAACACTGCACAATTGTAGCGCCCACACACGTCAATCTCACAATAACTTTATTACAACGAAACGAAGACCAGAACTAACTGTATCCACACAATACAGTACTATATATACAGTATGTCAAGAAGCCGAAGGCTTCTTTAGCGTAAAAATTAATAGAACAAAATCTGCGTCTTAAAACTAGAACAAAAGAACAATATTTTACCCGCGACACAATGTAGAATTGAAATTAATATTTTCAGGTTAAAAATTAAATGATTAAGAAGGAGCTACTAATCAGTTAATTTCGGCTTCGTAAACATCATTTCATGTTACACGGGAAAGAAATGATATCATACAGCCAATTATACGTATCTCGTCTGCCACGTATGTTCGTCCGCAATTAAAATTAAGTATAGTAAAAATAAAAATAAAACTAATTCTCAATAGTGCGCGTGAAAATCGTAGTAACGAAAATACTTGGCCACTTCAATAATCCCTTGCCATTTTCTGTATTAACAGAATAATGGGCACACTTACGATTCCGGGTAAAACATACAGTGAGCCGCGGTTAAGATGAGTTGGTTCGTCAGTATCGATCCTCCACAAAAATGTTTCAAAGTACCGTTTTTGTCCGGATATTGCAGACTCACGATCCAGTTGAGATTGCCGATATGACTGCCGCCTAGAATTTAAAAAAAACGGTTGAAAAGACACACAGATCTCACGCAGATGAATTTTGCGACTCTTACCGATCATAAATTGCACGGGCGGTGGCGTGCATTCTACAACGAATCAACAACAAACAACTACACACGATTATGCTCAAATGTTGCACACTGCGGTGACTTTGGTCCTGTTAGACATAAATTCCAAAAATGACAAAAAATAGATTTTTTCTAAACGTTTCGGTCACAATACCTGCGAGGGAAACACAATCTACATGATCGCTTATCCAGTCATATACTAACACAATCACCAGAATACTAATCGTGAAATCAGAGGACTTAAATTTAAAACAGGCCATCTGATACAGAAGGGTTGAGGAATTATAAATGCTTTAAAAACGAGGACATCCTTTGCGGAAAACCGAATTCTCCGTGTTGTGTACTTTTCCTCAATGCATGCTTCCAAAGAATTCGTAGTCAGCGTACGTCGATCAACGGGCTCGGTTGATATTTGATAAAATCGGTTGTGTTGAGAACTGACTTCCTGCTCGATTGTAATCTTCTCCAAGCTTCTCTGCCTGCGGTTTTTGATTCAAGGTCGCGTGTTTTGCGGTGGACGATCAAGCATGGCAGCTTGCTATGGCATGATTAACTTTTCTGCTCATCACTCGTCTCACATCCGCAAGGACACAACCAGGAGGCTTCTAAATCGTCTTATTCACTTTCCTACATCACATTTCAGAGCTTTTCCCAAGGTATCTTAGGAAAAGAGTAGAACATGAGCCAGCCTAATTTGTGCAACTGTTCAGGATCGAAGTGAATGGATGGAAAGCTGAGAGGAAAAACAGATTTTAACGGATGATTTATGACCCTGTTGAATTAATGTATCAACCTGATCTGTTTTAAATGAGGGAAGAAAATTTGTAAGCTGAAATAGGTGACTTTAGTCGCGTAGCGGGGTCACAAAATGACGTTGCCAAGCGGCAGGGATTTATTAGGTTCAAGGAAAAGAAGTGGAAAACGGAATGAGGGAGACACACTGACAGCAGAGACTTTTCCTTTCTGCTCGTCGGAGAAGCATCTAATCGGCCATCAAGTTCGTTATTTATTTGTGATCTGTTTAGGGTCTGTAGAAACAGTCTTTCTATTTCCGGCTAGATGGGTTTACAGAATGTAACGGGACCAGACTACTCAACAATTTTGGTGCGGGTCTAAAATTGTGTTTTTAAAAACAGGTATGATTAATACTCCACGTTTGTAGTTAACGAATTAATTATCCAATCAATTTCATATTGCATTAAATTCAACAGGTCAATAATGTCACAATGGTACGCCTTATATGGATCAGCCAGGGCTTGGTGGTGCGTTACAAGACCGTATCAGTCGAGGGAAAAATCGTCAGTTCGGTCTGTCTAATATAGACACTGAATATCCAGTACACAGACTTGAAAGTTACCGATCTTTCCTCAGATTTAAATCGCTTCAGCAACCGGATGTTGCGTGGCAACTGAATGATTTAGCCAAATTGGAAATCGAGTTGAGAAAATTCGAACTGTCCCAACTTCGCGTGTTCACGCTTCTGTACAACTAAAAGTATCAAAATATGGGATTGAAGCTCTTTCAAGCCCACCAGTTTGAAAGTATTCAACTCATTGATCTCGGTTCAAGCAACAAATCCGCTGCGTACCTTGTGGGATTTTTCAAGACAAAATGTGTGTGCGACACAACGAATTTTGTTACCAAAATTCCTTTCAAGAAAGGTCAAAACTGCAACTTTCGCCGCCATTGTTTTCCTCAATATTTAAAAAAAAGGTTATTTATCGACTTGGCCTTCCAGATGGTTTAATAAAAAAATAATTTGTGCTTCTAAAAATCACAATCAGCAGATCTTGAATGTGGTGAGGATTCGGTTTGCGAAATACACTTCAGTCAGGGGATAAAAAAATGCCAAAACAATTCAACCAAGTCCAGCCAAATTTTGACCGAGTGCTCCCGCCCACTAGTATGGGGCTTAAAACATCCAAACAAACGTTTTCGTGGGTGAAAGGCTTTGAACTGATACGATATAAAATAATTAGACCTAAATAACCAAAATCGAATTTTTGGCCATGTGTCCATGTGTTTGTGAATGGCCCTGTATTTTACATTGTACAATGCCAGACAATTCAAGAAGTCAGACACAGACGGACTGACAAGGGAACAATCACCAGTGCAACTCTCAGATCGTGACCAGACTTTTTTCTTGAATACCATGTCCCCTAATCAATCAATCATTCATTCAATCAAGCGCTCATGCTATGGCAATGTACGTGCGCCAATTGAGATCTTCCCGAATTTCTCCCCGTTGAACGGGAAACTCTTTGCCGCGAGTCATATTTTGCAAAATCATGTTAGGGGACATGGTGTTCAAGAAAAGTTTTTGGTCACGATCTGAGAGTTGCACTGGTGATTGTTCCCTTGTGAGTCAGCCGATACGATGTGATTATCAGGAAACTAATACAGCACAGTAACAAAACTACTCCTACACGGGCTGCAACCGGTTTTCTAATTTCTCAATACGCGTTCTATCATTCGTAGATGAATTTGGAAGATTTTCTGACCAATGCAATACCATTAAATTGACTTGACTGGTTGAGAGTGATGACTTGTAGCTGCTCTCAGTATATTCGCTCTCTCAAAATTGCGATTATCACGTCGCGAGCGAAGACTCCACAGTCGTTGTATTTCACGCCGGTCATGTGCCCGACGACTCGTTGGTCGACTCATTGGTCGACTAGTTCTCTGCATGGTGCTATGTATCCACCCGAGATATTGGGAGATCCTCGTAAAAACGCTAGCTTTTCCCTTCTGGGAGCACCTAAAAAGAATCAAGTCACATTTTTCAGCGTTAAATGTTGGGTGAGACAAGACATCAGTCATGTACTTTTGGACGCCGTAACTCGTGATCCCGACAAGTTGGTACCATCCATTCGACAGTTTTTTGAACAGCGGCCCTCCACTATCCCCCTGCAAGTTATCCAAAACAGCGTTATATTCCAACACTTCGATGTATTTCTTTGCACCTAATGGGCAGAGGTGAAGTGAATGGAGATGAAACCATGGGCGGATAATATATCCACTTCCTCACGTCATTCAAAATCGTTTTAGGGAGAAGGTCTTATAAACTTTGATTAAAACGATTTCCCTTTTTTACACTTCACTTTTATTCTTCACTTCACGTTTATTCACATTTAGGTCACCTCCGTCCACCAATTGTTCACTTTTTGGGATCTCCTCTACCCCGCCTAGTTGTCCAGGCACAACTCTGTTTCCTACCAAACTTCCTCGAAATCATCGCATCAGCCTTAGTTTTTATTTTGAAGTCAAAAATCATCAAAATCAGGATTACATTATATATATATATATTATACCATCCC
>LRSR01012517.1:0-18331 GCA_001579985.1 Hypsibius dujardini | reverse complement strand
GCATGATGTCAAGCAAACAAAGGAACAGACAGGCGTGCAGGCAACCCAGGCAGACAAACAAACAGATCGATAAGCACACCGACAGAGAGGCAAATACGGTAGGCAGAAGGCGCTCCAACAGTTACCAAATATTAAGACTCGAGCGTCAAGCAAGAATATAGGAAATGTTCATTAAGGCATCTCGACAGTTACGAAGACTCATAAGATCTCTACCGAGCAGAAACACGGGGAAGCTCCTCATGCCAGATGATCGAAATCAAGGAAGTTCGCGCTTGCTTGACCCAACACTGTAAACAAATCCATCCTCCAGTTACAGTTAGACCCTGGTCTAATCATCTCGTACCAGCCTCTATTGTGTAAAATGGTTTATATTTAACTTATGACCATCACATTCTGGCTCACACTCCATCAGCCCGCGTGGCACTTTCTGCTTTCATCGGTATGCACACAGTTTGTATCAAAATAACCCCCCTTATCGAGCGAATCATTCGACTTCCCAAGTTCATTCGTGATTGCGAGGCTGACGTTGTCTGACGACCAGGCCACAAAGACAACTACGTGAACGAAATTCCCCAAGTCATTCTTCAGTGTCTCACAATACTGCTGATTAACCCTCTTATCACCCAGAACAGTGTAAGACCTTATAAAGGAGACATAACCTCACCTCAATTCACGCAATCGGTCGCACTGACATGTTCGGCGCCGACACTTTCCGGCGTGACCATCTTCTTGCGCTTATTATGTGTCCGACCGGCTGACGATTCGGCTTTCTTCTGCAACCGGCAAACAGACCTGTTTGGACTTTAAATCCAAATTGCTAAGTCAATTCAAACTTTTCAAATCACATTTCAAACGGAAACTTAAGTCAAATTTTTGAAATCCCTTTCCGGTTCTGAAATCAAATTAAAGGGAATTCAAATAGACAATTGTTAAATTCATCACACATTCACAACTTAAATTTCATACAAACAGAAACTAATTTTCAAACTTTTCAAGGTCCCATTGCAAATTCAAAATCAAAGCAAAAGGACAAAGGGAAAAGACGAAGGAGCACTTTCAATGTGACGTTTTGATGACTGCCATCGCTACAGTCAAAGTCCTGAGATTCGAACGGTCAAGTGAGTTTATTTCTATCGAACCGTTTGCGTAGAGCCGGCCGTTGCTAGTTTGGAATTTGAGACAGTAAAGTAGGAAGGACACTGTGACGTCATTCGAATCTCAGGTCTTTGACTGTACCTTGAAGCGTGCCAGGTGTGCGGTGAACAGCACCGAATGCGCCCATCCCGCCATGGGCCCGAAACGGGCGCGGTAAAACTCGCCAATCTCATTGTACACCCGCGGCGTGACGGACTTGATGTCGCGCAGTTTGGGCAGGTAATGCTCCGCGGTGATGGCGAAGACGTGAGTGTCCACCGGCACGACGCCGTGATGGCCGAGCGACATGAGGCAGATACAGTCAGCGACTTTGGCGCCCACACCGGGCAGTTCCATCAGCAGGGATTTGGCGGTGGCGTAGTCGGCCTTCACGACCTGATCCAACCATTCCGGATGCCTAAAGAGTAGAATCGAGTGATAAAATGATTGGAAAACCTCAGTCGAAAACGTGCAGGGATGCGACCAACGACCAACACACGCACCCAACGACTGAAGCAGTCACTAGTGCTGGCTTACAAGCGGATCTTCAGCGAGATACCTCTCGGTGAGTTACTCTTCGAACCATTCATTCCCATCACTGTCGCCTCTGATGTTGCAGGTAATATCCGACCGATGGGAAAAATCCTGAACCACCCCAAAGCAGTTCAATTGCACTACCGGCCTCTGGACGAGAATGAAATACCCTTGGCTGTCTTCCATCGATCTTTCGCCCACCTCGTAAACCGGATATGGAACCACCTATCTCTGGAACCGGAAGCTGTTCTGCGCAAAGGAGTACTTGCCTGAATGCTACTTGTCTTAGAGAAAAAACTAACTGTCGAACGAGTTGGCTAAATATTTTCCCTTACTCGTCCACTGTCCATTTTACAGGTGTGAATACCGGTACAGTGTAATGTGAACCGTGAGCGCTGAAAGTGTGCCTAGAACTAGTGACGCTACATATTCAAACAATCAATAAATCAATCGCTCCTCAAAGTAATCTGTTTTCATTGTTCTTAATAGCGAAAAGCGAAAATTTGATGGTACTTTTTTCACACTGTCCACGCGCTGACCGTTTATGTTACCCATACAAACGTCTGCAGTGCCAGCAAGCGTGCACAACATGATCCGACAGAAAACAACTTCTCCATAGTCACTTGACGGCAGTCAGAGACCTCGGTGAACTAACTCTTCCAGAGTCAGCCCTTATTGCTGACCAATGGCCGCTGAATACACGTTATGCCAAGAATCTCAATTCTCGAGCAATGCCTCAACTTCCATGCATAGCCGAGCCGAGTTTGCCAAATCAATCCAATCGTCTGGTAATGAACAATCAAACGTCGTTCAGAAGACATTAGTCGTACGAGGGAACAGTCCTCATGCTGCCCATGTTTTGAAATGGTATAAATGCTACGCAAGATAGAACAAACAGGGCGAAATCGTGACGTATATCAATCAATCAATCAACCAATCAATCAATCGAAGATAGAACAAACAGGGCGAAATCGTGACGCATATCAATCAATCAATCAATCAACTGACTAATTAGCCACAAGGTTTCTTTTTAGTTTTCCATTTTTAAAAAATTGAATTTTTACTTTTATTCTGTCAAAATTATTGCCACATATTTTATGGTTGTCCGATTTATTACTGATTTTTCGAATCCAAAATATCGACAAACAACGAGAGGAAAGTGTGGAAACGCAGCATACTTTGTGATATATTCCGCCGATTTCTGAAGAAAGCCCGCCCGGTACCCGAATCCCAGTTTCCGCAGTTCGCCGTCTACTTCCTTGCCGGCCAGTCGGTCCACCGATGGGAAAGAATAAAAAGTCCTCCCATCCAGGGAACAGATCGCCGCGCCGTAATTAGAACACAATTTCTCCACCATCTGCTGAATCCGTTGGATGTTGTTGTTGCTGGAGCAGATGAAACTGAAGAGGGTTTCCACGAAATCCTGCTGCAGCATCCGGATGCCCTGAAATTGCGGTGCCACCGCGGCGAACCGTTCGTCCGCTGCGCTCCACGCTTCGTATAGGGGCATTAAGGACGTTTCTAGAGCGAAGTAGCGGTGGAGCTCGGAGAGATGCGGATCAATGACAGCGGGCGTCTTTGAGAATTCCATGCTGGCGGTCTGTAAACAAAATATTTTGCGTACCTTTCAAAACACAAAATGCCTCAAGAAATGAGAGCTGCAAACTGCGACCAGTCCCTCAATCTATTCCTCCATCAATATGGCGTGTAACGCAATCTTCTATCATGGTAGGTTGAACCGGGGCAGGCAATCGATCGATCGCTTGATTGATTGTCGTTCTTTACATGCTGGACGCTTTCCTTCCCTTGCAGCAGCTCGGACTGTTCGAGGAAACACTTGCGCTCGCAATAAACGGCGCTATCATGTTGCGAAATCATACCTCTTTCGCACTTTTACTCTGTCTCCGATTCTTCGGTGCAGGTTCTGAAATTGCGGGCATATCTGCTGAAGGTCCAGGGAAGACTTGATATTCCACATGATCGTTGGTTTGCCTCAACCGGAAAGCCTTCCGCCCGATAACTCCGTGCCATTCTCCTGACGCATTCTTGTGCCACCTATGAAAAAATGTCAAACGAAACAAGAATGTACACTGATTTACAAAGTCGCAAATGGGAGAGGGCAAACTGGCATGATCCGGTGGGGTGAATTGTCTGTATCAGTCTGTGTGAATAACTGGTTGATTGATAGGTGGGCTCAACTGCCCGATAATTTGGCTGATGTTTGACCGAAGATTGATCGATTGATTGATTAGTGCCTTTACAAGGAACAGCACACGCCGAATCCTACCGGAAGCTTTGGCCACACGCAAGAACATAATCCAACTGCATCTCCACTACTCTGCACGGAAATTTCATCCAAGATGTTGAACTCATCACCTAGAATCAAGTGAAATTCCCCCGGAATCTGCAAAGCGACTGGAAACGAACGATTGGACGAAAGTCGAAAGTACTCTTTCTATGAACATGCGAAGAAATTTTTAAGAGCAAGGGCAAAAGTTCCAAGAACAGTTCCTAATAACATTCTTTGTTCCTTTAAAACTTTACATAAGTTTTACTAATAACTGAGCGCTGAGTGCAGAGAAACCGAACTCAGTGTGTTAAAATAGGCACAGATCCTACTACGCTTTTTATTACAACCTGCTTTTCTTGCTCCTACTGACTTGACAGTAATTTTTGTTGGGTTCTTCACGAGAGAAAACAATTTTGAAAAAGTTCCTGCGCAGCTCGTGATCTCATTCTTCACTCCTCGCCCCCCGAGTTCCCACTAACCAAAAGCATGGCAGCCGTCAAGAGTTTTGCCCAAGCCGCCGGGAACGGGAAGGCCAATGGGATGGCTTATAAAGACAAGCAGAAGCCCACGGATATTCGATTCAGCAACATTCAAGCAGGCAAAAGTGAGTTTCAGGTCGCTGGTAAATTAACCCACTTTCCCATCCCGCCGTTGTCCGCTGACCACATCTTCGATTTCAGGTGTCGCCGACGCAATCCGGACGAGCCTCGGACCGCGCGGCATGGACAAAATGATCCAAGCGGGACGGGGAAGCGTCACCATCACCAATGACGGCGCGACTATTTTGAAGCAGATGAAGGTGCTGCATCCGGCTGCTCAAATGGTAGGCATATAAAGTTATTGGGGATTTTCAGTCTCTAGTCGAAATCAATGTGGGAGTGGGCTTTCTTTCGGTTATTGTTGCTGTTATATGTAATTTCTGCTTTTTTGACGTTCAATTGATTGATCGATTGTTGAGATTTTGTTTACTCATAGTTTTATAGGTGATGATCCTAGATTGATTGCCTGATTGATTGGTTTGGCAGAGGATCGACAACTGGACAACGTTTTTGCCTCTATTAGAAATTTCTTTCTAGTCGTCGACCGAAAATTTCATGTGGCGCAGTTTTAAATTAACGCCTAAATCAACGTCAAATCCATTCAAAAGTCAGTGTTGTACAAGTTGGTTTTGGTAATTGTACCGTTTAATCACTTGAGTGATTAATCGATCGATTGATTGATCCTTCAGTTTTGACCTGCAAATTTTGTGTTGTGTGCTTGACGAGGTGACGAAACTTGCATCGACGATGGTACTCTCATTTCGTTTCGTTTTCAGTTGGTAGAGTTGTCGCAGGCCCAGGACGTGCAAGCCGGCGACGGAACGACTTCTGTCGTCGTAGTGGCTGGAGCCCTTCTCGAGGCTGCTGCAAAACTGTTGACCCGAGGTATGACATCACTTTTAATTTGTTTCGTAGTCGAGCCTGTTTGAGTGACTGTTTTAACCCAGCCGATATTTGGTGTGCAGGACTCCATCCGATGGTTATCTCCGAGGCCTTTCAACATGCCGCGGAAGTTAGCGTCAATATTCTGAAGAATATGTCTCAGGCCGTTGATCTGAAGGACCGCGCTTCTCTCATCAAAATTGCCAAGACCTCGCTGAATTCAAAGGTAAATTCTTCTTCATAAAGCGTGGCTGTTTTTTGTTGCACTGCGGTACCATAGAATGTTTTCGGCGGAATTTCAAAGTTTCAATTAACAGCAAATCAATTGGTTCATTGATTGATTGATCCAGACCCGTTGAGTGCGATTAATTGATTGAGTATAATGATTAGATTGATTGATTGATCGACTGGTTTTGGTTGCATTCGTCGAATGGCAAATGAATCACGTTCAACGAATTGAGGTGTGATCTTTTTTATTTAATGATGGTTACTGATTGAAGAAATTTAGAATGGAATTCAAAGCACTGCTCGTTGAAAAGGTAAACGAAGTAGACAATCAAATGATATTGCACCAAAACTGTTTAAATCAAAAAATCAATCCGTCGTAAGCTAGAACTCTAGCCAATCAATCAATCAACCAGTCGATTTCCAGTGGACGAAATTAGTTTGTAAATTTTGGGTTCATTTTTGCTATTTTTAGGTTGTTTCACAGTACTCTGACGTCCTCGCACCGATCGCCGTCGACGCCGTCTTGAAGGTTATCGATCCGGCTGCCCCGACCGTTGTCGATCTGAAGGACATTAAGCTTGTCCAAACTCTGGGGTACGAAGCGGCATCTTCTTTAACCACTGCATCGGAAGTTGTCCGATGGATTTCGCTGCGATTTATTGCATGTCTTTTTTTCATGTTTAGATCCACTGTGGACGAGAGTGAACTGGTCGATGGACTCGTTTTGACGCAACGCGCCCAAGGCCCACCGGATGCTCCGCGCCGTGTGGAAAAGGCCAAGGTGGCGCTTATTCAGTTCTGCCTGTCTCCACCGAAAACCGATGTAAGTGCACCAGATGTTGATTTCTGAAGACGGATCTAAGTAGTAAGGGCACAAGTGAAGGACATGTTAACTTGAACGACTAAAGTTCAACTGGTTGATTGACTGATTGGTCCAGCACTGACTGCTTCAGCAACTGATTGATTCAGCAACTGATTGATTGATTGGGTTGTGCCTTTTGGATGGGTTAGATGGAGAACAACGTCATTGTATCGGACTACACCCAGATGGACCGAATCTTGCGCGAGGAACGGGCCTATCTCCTGAACATTGTCAAGCAGATTAAAAAGGCCAACTGCAACGTCCTCCTGATCCAGAAGAGCATTTTGCGGTACTGCACTGGCTGACCCTTAATTCTTTTTTCGCCGTTCGATGCTTTAGTGTTGTATTTGTATATAGGGATGCTGTCACTGACATGGCCCTGCACTACTTGGCCAAGATGAAGATCATGGTTTTACGTGACATTGAACGAGAGGAGATTGAATTCGTCTCGAAGGTGAGTTTTCGTTTTTTTAAGACAATGGCAGATATTTACTCACTCGCGGCTTCGGTTATAGAGCTTGGGATTACGCCCCATCGCCAGTCTGGACCATTTTGTGCCGGAAGCCCTCGCTTCCGTCGACATGGTGGAGCAGATTGATTCGGGAACGACCAAACTTGTGAAGGTATGCCTGCTTCGTTTTATTTACCACGTTGTACGATTCTACTGTGTATTTCTTGTCTGCATTGCTGTTGGTGGTTATCTGCCTGTATCTATGTGTCTGTGCCAGGCTGTCTGTTGGTTATATGTTGTCTGCCTGCCCCTCTATGTTTGTCTGGCTGTGGTTGATTGCCTGTCTGTGTCTGTCTGGCTTGATTTTAATCTGCTTATGCGCTGTTTCCAGTTTTCCGGTATTGCCAAGAAGGGTCGCACCGTCTCGGTCGTCGTCAAGGGATCCAACAAACTCGTGCTGGAGGAAGCCGAACGCTCGCTCCACGATGCCCTGTGTGTGATCCGGTGTCTAGTCCGAGAGCGGTACGTTTGTGTTTTAAGTATGACTGCCTTTCTGGAAACTAATCGCGTCTCACGAATCAATTTAGAGGTATGCCGTAATCTATCGGAATGTTTGTATAGGCATTTGATTGTGGGAGGAGGTGCGCCGGAAATTGAGCTGTCCATCCGTCTGGCAGAGTATTCTCGAACCTTGGTCGGCGCCCAGGCGGTCTGCGTGCGTATGTTCGGTGAGGCCCTCGAAGTCATCCCCAACACCCTGGCGGAGAATGCAGGGTTGAATTCGATTGAGACGGTGACAGAGTTGCGTAATCGGCATGCCGCCGGCGACATCCAGTCGGGCATCAATGTGAAGCGCGGCACGGTGTCCAACATCTACGAGGAGAACGTGGTGCAGCCGCTGTTGGTGACAACCAGTTGCATTCAGCTTGCCTCGGAGACTGTCCGGAGTATCCTCAAGATTGACGACATTGTGAGTGCCCTAATTCAGTTGTATCTTTGTCAGACAAGTTGCCTAACAGGCAACAGACAGACAGACAGACAAACAGGCTAACAAACAGATGGACAGAAAGGCAGACAGATGAAGTAACAGGCAGGCAGACACACAGACATACAGACAGGCAGACACAAACGAAGTAATGAATTAATCAGTAACTAACATTCCTTTCTTTCTCCATTACAGGTCAATGGCCGCGGCTGATCGCTTGGAAGTCCTTTTTTATATACTTTCTGGAAGCCAAACTTTTGTCATGTCTGATGTCATCCATCTGGCTTTTATTGGAAATGCTGCTCGATCTTACAGTTTCTCAGTCGGTGGTTGTCCTCGTCAGGCAGGAGGAACGCGCTGCTACGTTCTGCCCATAATGTTTCTTAAAACGTTCGTTTCTTATATGTTACGAGACAACGTGTCGGTCTCATTCAGATGCCGGATGTCTTCGCGTAACTGTTCATCATGACTGACTTTCATTGGTTTAATAAGATGCAAAAGCCCTATCGTCATCAGAAGATGCATGTGGTGACTACACCTGAAAATTTGGTTTCCGGTTCGCATTCACCTGGTTTATACATAACAGGGAATGTCATACACGAATCCCAAGAAAATCATGAAACGCGTTAATATCAAAAGGTTTGGAAACTAAAATGCAGTTATTTATACGAAGAATCGGCATTGGTCCGCACAAAACAGACCAGCAGGAATATCCACGACATAAAAAAACTTAGAATGAATCACGACGAGTCTTGGTTGGTTTTCCATCACAGAAAGGAAGGCAGACACCCTTGACGAGACTTGAGCTCTAACCCTCCGTGGAAGACTCTTCTTTGGCAATTTTCGTGTCACTGGCATCAGATTTGGAAGTCTTGGGTGAGGAGGGCCGTAGACTCTCAAGGGAGAATACGGGCGCTTCGTAATACTCCAGATGCTCCCAGCCAGACACATCACGGGATTTCGGCAATACGAATGGCGACATCTTCCGGAGGAAACCCTTTATCACCGCGGACGTTTTGGGGGTGAGCTCGTTCTCCGCTCGCGTGACAGCGTTCTCCATACCGTCGGTGAGGCCTTCCGCGGTACGCACCACATCCTAAAAAAGAATTAAAAATATTTGTGTATCAAGCGGACAAGACTGTTAAACTTATGGAGTCCTTGCATTCACAGTAAACAAACAGGCAAGCAGACAGACAAATAGGCAGATAGGCAGACAGACAAATACGCAGCCAGACAACAGACAGTCAGATGAATAAACAAACAGACAGGACGTCCGCGCGATGTGTTCCTACCTCAATTTGATCGATGCGTCTGTATATTTCGTGCATCTGCTGGATAGTTTCAAAAGTCTTTGGCAGCTGCTGATTCAGAGTCACCGAAGTACTGTTGCGAAGCTGAAAGAAGATCGAGCTTCAATTTAACACTCTTGTAACAGGTCAACGTTCCAGTCAAGTACTTCATTGATTGACTGATTGACGAAACAGCTGTCACAATTGATCAAACAGCAAACCGAGCAATCAACAGATTCCCATCCCTTGGCCAGTTTGGACTGTACCAATGTGACCCAAATCGGGTTCATCTTCTGTCACACAAACCGTTCGAGCGAAATCAATCAATCAGTCGATTCACTAAGTAAGAACTACAATTAACCACCCGTAAAATCTTATTTCCACGCAGCAATTCAGCCAATGGATCAATCAACGAACGGCCTACCAGTTCCAATAGCTCGCAGTATTCCGCCAGCTTCTCTAACATCTCATCCGCAGTCCGCTCCATCCCCTCCAACTGCAATAAAGAGCTCATTCACTTATGCAAATAAATCGCTGCTTCGTCACTCACCGTAAACGGGGGCAAAAAACCCTCAAACTTCAAGTCATCATTGAAATATTCGCGTTATTCCGTATTATTTATTTATTTATTTAATTATTCGCGTTATATAATTCCCTTCTCTCTTTCTCACCTGTTGAGTCAGATGCAAATCAGCCCGTTCCGCGGAAGTCGCGGGGCCTTGAGCCGTCATCTCGCTGTACATGTCGGCGACATCTTTGGTCAATCGATCCAGTAAGCCCGCCGACGACGAGGACTGCGATGAGGTCGACGGCGTCTTGGAAAAGAAAAATCTTCCGCGTTGCTCATGATGATGCGTCGCACTTCTGTTGACGAAGGGCAGTTTAATGTGGCCCGACGCATCGTCATCGTCGTCGCCGGCGAGATTTCCCTCATTGAACATGATGGCGAGGAATTGGCGCCGTCACCGTGAAATGTGTAAATAAACGGAAGATGACTCAAACGGGAACGGGAAGAAAATCAATTCCACTCAAGTGTAATTCCATCAATGAAATCAATCAAGTCAGCTGATCGGCCGGCTCGGCTTTTTGCGCAACGCTCGATCGGTTCCATACCGTGGCACCGGCCCTGCAATTATCGTTTTCGATGTTTCTTTACCGTATTCCCCCGATCTCAAGGGACACTTTTATGCCCTACCCCCTCCCCTCATCGGTTGACTGTTCAGTCGGATTCACTGTGTCGTGATTGGTTGAAATTTAAGCCCAACTTGGCAGCGATTGATTGATTGATTAAGCGGGATTTTTTAACGCACACATTAGATCATTTGATTGATTGATTGTAGGTAAACAATAGCAAACGGTGATGAACAGATAAGATCCGGGGTGGATAAAATTAACTGGTAGGGCATAAAAGTGTCCCTTGAGATCGGGGGAATACGGTACATGCACTGCAGTCTTGTGTACACCCAATTTCTCAAATCTAATGGCCTAAATGGTAAACCCGATTCAAACTACCGCACTCGGTAATGCATAGATCTGCTGCACTAACCGAGACAAATGGCTTGATTCGGTCGACAGAAGTTTCAACGAGGGCAAGCGCGCGAAGCGCACGCAGCCTGCGTTAAAGACTATGTAATGCAAGCGCGCGCAGCACGATCTTAACAAAATTCTGACCGGGTTTGTGTTACTGTATTTTCGCGTTAGACAGGGACAGTTGTACTGGAGTGGAACGTGTGCACGGTTGTGTGCACCGTACGCACACCACAAGCGCCGCGTGGCCGATTAAACGTTCCACAGCTCGTACACTGTCCTTGTCTAACGCAAAAATACAGTACATTGAAAATCCCCTTATATAATCCCTGGCTTGACTTGTTGTCTGTCGTTTACAGACAGCTAAAATTTTCACAAGCATTTCAATTATAAAACAATACAATACAATACATACAAAGAAAACAGGAATACCTAAACATAATTTAATTCTAAATAATATCAAAAAGTCCTTTACGATCGGTCGGCTCTAAGTGTTACTACTGAAACGTCGCCGTCACACCCGGCTCGACATTCCGCTAATTTATTATTGTCAACACTCGGCATGTCTGTTGTTGTGTGTACAAATTTATGAAAGTCATAGGTCATTCCAGTCCACGGGCGCGTTGAGTCTGTGGGCCAACGGGCCAGGCCACTGGGCACTTTTGCTGTTTTTTCAGTATTGGCCCGTTCGCAAATTTGATATAGACCAACGGACCAACGGGCCAATAGTGCAAACCAATCCTAACATAGGCCCGTGGGTGATGGTCGGGTAACAATTTTATCGGACCGTCAGCACTATAGGTCCGTGGGCGTTTTAAACCTTCATACGCCCCTTTTCTGATCAGATCCTGAACAACGAGAGGAGGCTGCTTGTAAAATGTACAACTTGTTAAATCAATCAGTCAATCGGTCGGCTCGACCCGCGGGTTCGAAGCCGAATCAGCCAATAGTGTGTGATAAGGGAGTGGCCAAGTATACAGTTGCGCGGTTGTGATTGGCACTACCTCTAAACCCCGCCCCAAATTAGCGCCACCTGTCGGCAGAGTCTCCCATACGATTTCCACAGCCAGACACAAACGCAGGCCGACAGACAAACAGACAGACATACACATCACGTTCATTCATCACTGTACGGCATTTTTACGATGCACGCTTAAAAATCAGCAACATCGATTGCCATCGACGCTCGCTGCATTTTTCTCACCTCACTCATTCAAGTTTTTTCATCGAGATTATTGCATCAGATTCCGTCCGGACTGTCCAACCCACAGAAGGCCTTCGACCTCAACGGGTAATTAGTCACATCCTAATACCGGTTTCCGCAATCCAAACACGTGTGTACGGGATACATCTCAACTTACCATAAGTACTGCACCACTTCCACACGGACTGTTTCTTGACCATTTCTCAGCCCGGTCTACGACCCTTGCCTCGATGATGTCATTTCACCCCATTTGGCTCATCATTCAACGTCGTTGTCTGATCCGGAAAGACAGTCCCCATCCAGACCTCAGGAATACCACTACGTCTATATTGTGAACTTTCGCACCTTATTTTATCGATCCTCACGACGGTTTGGGTTTATACATAACCCTCATCGCCGCGCGAGTTGCAGTTTTATATTTTTGTGTGCTTTGCGACATTGATCGCACGGTTGCTTTGGCTCTTGTTTTGGCCCGGTGTTGATTCAGGTAAGAGAGGCGTCGAAGGCGGATGCCGAAAATTGTTGAGTTCACCAACTTTGTTGCTAACTGCTGGTGGTCGGTAGACATCTATACGGTTTGCGTGGCTCGAGGCGCAGAATCTCTCTCGTCGATGATGATTTGGGCACAACTTTCGTGCCGGCTCAGACGGCGGCGTGCGTGCGCATACTGCATTAATTTTTAATGTTGTGTAAAAATAGGATTCGAAATATATGAACGGTGTAATGGGAGTAGACGTCTGGCGTGTTTGTCATAATTTTCCAGGGGATCCACTGTACAGTTATTGCGTCTAGGTCTATCTGTCTGTGTCTGTCTGTCTGTCTGTCTGTCTGTCTGTCTGTCTGTCTGTCTGTCTAAAAAGAGGGCATATTTGCCTGCCTGTTGGAACGCCTTTAATAAAAGCATGGCATTACACTGCCCTACATCCGCCACATCCCTCAACGTCATTTTCGATAACAGGACTTGGTTGATTACGTAGCACTATCTACGTAGTACTCGGTCTCTACGTTTGTCTGGCTTATGTATACAGCAACGTCCGGGTAGGGTTTTATTGTCTGAAAAGCCTCCCGTTTTCACCGTTTAACCCGTCCCATACCTCTCTGCTGGAGTCTGTGACGAAAAGCTGCCTCCCCGCGAATGGTCTGCTGCCAGTTTTAAAATTCGTCATCAATGGAGGCGCCGAGCCACACCAATGTCTAAAAAGGATCCGGCTCACCCACGAAATTTAATAGTCGGACTATGTCCACTAATCGTAAAACACGACGCTTTAAAACGCGCGTACCGCACAATCATTTGACGCATATAGGAACGAGGCCGACCGCGGAATTGTCCGTTTTTGGAGGTACCCTATATGAATGATACACGTCAAGTATAGGGGGCGGCACTTATAAAATCTATAAAACATACAACAGTTTTACAATCTCCTCCTTATTGAGAAACCGCACGGCTGTCCAAGTCATACTCTCTGCGTGACGCATATAGGTCAAGGTACTGTATGTATCTAGAATGATCCACTTCACAGGCAGCGAACAAGCAGGCAAGCAGACAGGCAGACAGTGACCGCCGAGAGTCTTTCATGACATCACGAAAGTCCGTCATAGGCTAGTTTCATTGAAGACCTCCGTTTTTACCTGGCATTGCTGACAGACGGTATATAATCAACTAGCGGGAACGGGAGATTTTCATGAATTTTTAACTTGTCTGGAATTTCGGACGGAAACCTCTTTTGCTTCATGCCTGCGGGTGTTGGTTACTTTCCACCCGTCAGGAACAGGTGTTGTTATCTGAAAACTGTCAGTTCACCCATGCATGCATCAACCGCGAACCGAAATTGGAGACGATTCTGAGTCCATCACCTGGTGTCTACCACGGTTTGTGCGTTCAGGCAGGCAGTTGTCTGGCTGGTTGCATGCATGCTACTCCAGTTGTCATCAATTTTTCTACTTCTCTCACCTGTGAGTGGACATCAACCGTGGACTGCCTTGTTAACTCATGGTCTTCGGTCTGTCTTCCTGCCTGTCTGTCTGTCTGTCTGTCTGTCTGTCTGTCTGTCCTGTCCTGCCTGCCTGTCCTGCCTGCCTGCCTGCCTGCCTGTCGCTGTCTGTGTTTGTGTAACTACTCGTCAGCCACCTAGTCTAATTGCCTGTCTATCTGTCTGCCTTCAGACTGAACGATCAGTGAAAGGAGGCCGGCTTTAGTGAAGCGCTAACTAATCACTTTCACTTCACCTCGCCCGACACTTCGTCGTGGTTGGTCAATCCCCTTCACTACTACCTACCCCTGACTGCCTGTCCGTCTGTCCTCTGAAAAAATGTGAAGGGACTGCACGGTTTCTTGCGTGTATATGCAACAAATGCAGGCCGGCGTGAAATTGCGGATACATTTACATGTCTGGCCATTCATACCGGCATCGGTTAAGACGTCATTTTTACGTTGCATATTTGGCAGTCGTAGTTTTTCCTGTCGTTCTCCGTATACTCTACCGTGCATACATAGTTGTGATTGGTCAGTGCTACAATGTCTGACTAACATCCTGCTCAGCCTTCGTGAAGTGTTTTTTTTTGGAGTTGATTACCGGTAGTAGTGTGGTCTGATCCTCGTTGTGTGTGTGTGTGTGTGTGTGAGGAGTGGGCGGGATCGTTTTGAATATATGTCTTACGGACCGCGTTTTGTGCGCGATTGGATTAAATATGATGAATGGTAAAATCAACATTTAGTCATATCGGTCTCAGGGTTCACTGTCTGTCTGTGTAGTGTAGTAGTGTAAAGGATCTGAGATGTTTTACTTTTTTCCACATACAGACAAGCAAGACGCCCGGCCGTGGTAGAATTTCATTTGTTTATTTTTTTGCCTTTGCAGACGGCAGGAGTTATATCTTGGAGACGTGCTTTTGACTGAGTAACCGCAAGCAGCTCTATTTTTTGGAGTAACGCGACCTCCCATTTCGGGTGAACGAGGATCGTTCGTTCGTGAGTGGAGTGTGCGTGCCGAATCTCAGATGGATCTAATGGATTTTCTCTGGTGGAGGAGGAGGCAGAATTTTCTTCAGACACTTATCACACTGTGGATATGTTCTTGTTTAATACAGATCTCAGGTAAGAGACATTCTACTGTGTGTCTGACTAATCGTCTGTCTGTCTACCTGTCTGTCTACTTGTCTGCCTGCCTGTCTGTCTACCTGCCTACCTGTCTCTCTGTATCTCTGTATCTCTGTCTGTCTCTCTGCGTCTGTTTGTCAGTGTCTGCTTGCCTGCCTGACTGTCTGTTTTTACTGACTTTCCGTGTCTGGCTGTTTGTCCATCTTATCTGACCTTTGTAACTATGGGATGTTGGGTTCAGGCATTGGTTCAATTAAACCTCGGCTATTTACCTTTTCAATTCTTCTTGCCTGGTACCTGGTACCCACTTAGCTGCGGGCAAAACCGCATACACCGCTTCCTGCGATACCCACAGCACACTATCAAACGCTAAACAGACATCATTCAGACAGTCTAGTTCAGCCAGGTTCCAAGTAGAAAACTGAAAACTGACGGATGTTACGAAAACTGACCAGGGGCCGATGAGGTCATAGTGAATGTCCGCTTTGACTGTGCCTTGCCCTAATGTGTCACCGTTTGGTCGGTGTCACACAGTGTGTCTGTATATGTTTACACTTGTCTGACTACGCTTGCCTGTCTGCCTGTACCGCCGTTTCTGCCAATATCTGCTTGATTTCCATTTGTGCCTTATAAAATCAACTTCTCAGACACTGTTCGCGCATGCCTGCCCGGTCTGTCCACAACCTTGCCCATTTGTCTGAGAGCCTTCGTGTCTGTCTATCCGGCATCTTGCCGTTCCGCATCTCTGCAAATCGTTCTCCACTTTGCCGAAGTTGGCAGGTGAGAACGGGACATGTCTTTCACGGCGAACTGCCGGCGACCCATTACAACGACGCGAAATTCGAACTGCCTGAAGTGTCTGACTCTCGTTGTATCGTCATACGACAACGCCGCGCGGCACTTTGTTCTGACCACTTGTAAACAATCTGGTTCCTCTCTCTTTCTTTCTTGTCAGCAGAGCATCGCTTGACTTACGTTCCAAAACAAGACATTTTCGAATTGTTCTGTTTCTTCCTCCTTCGATACTTCCTCCTGTCTTGTCCCGGACAGAGAGACAGACAGCCGGACAGTCAGACAGGACCTGCTGTGACTTCAAGTGCACCCGCAAAATATGATATGCCTGCGCTCGCGCGCGCGCTCTCGTTCTTCGTCTTCTTCACGCCTTTTAAAATCTAAACGGGAGTCGAGTGGTCATTCGATATGCGGACAATCTGTCAGTTTGTGGTGTGGCGTGAAGTGTGTGTATATGTGTCTGTATGTGTCTGAAACGCTGAACAAGGGGGTAAAATTCCAATTGCCCTTTCGGGGAGGGGGTTAGGGATTGTAAAGCATTAGTAGTCTGATGAAGGAGGATGCAAATGGCGAGGACACACACGGTGAAGCATGTACTTTATTTCGACCCGCATTTCAGGCCGTGTTGTTTGATTCAACACACGTAATACCTGATCATCAGTATTCCACGGAAGAGTTCTGGGATATAATATAGCTGGGTCTATAGTAGTTGTCGTTTCTTCAGTTTATATATCTGTCTGTCTGTCTGTCTGTCTGTCTGTCTGTCTGTCTGCCTGCCTGCCTGACTGTCTGTCTGTCTGTCTGCCTGTCTGCCTGTCTGCCTGTCTGCCTGCCTGCTTGCCTGCGTGCCTGCCTATCTGTCTTTCTATCTATTTATCTGTCTATCTACCTGTGTGTCTGCGTGTCTGCCTGCGTGTCTGCCTGTGCGTTTACTGACTATGGTTTAACCTGCTCTTTGAACCACTATTTCCTTTCCTGACCTGTCGACTCTAACTACTACTCTATACCTCTACTACCTAAAGTACCTATGTACTACCAGTGTCCACACAACATTCTGGTTGACCACATCCCGGGACCTTGAAACCTCGTGGAGAAGAGATAAGTGGCATTAATTTGACACACGTGCGCAGGATGACAGCTCGCTCAGGAGAGTCTCACGATGCGGAACCACGCGCACTCCCGTCCGCCGAAAAAAGAGGTCCACTTTCGACCGTGACAGATTACAGTTGTGACTGCCGGTGTCTGTCTGTCTGTGTCTGTCACTTTCCGCGACCAGACTGCCTGTTCTTTCGGATTTCTCTACCCATGTTGTCTGTGTCGGACAAGCATAAGCTGTCCGGTTGGCAACGCGAATCATTAGTGCTGTGGATGGATGAATGGATGTGGATGGATGGATGGGCGGATTGGAGTGGACATTACAAGATGTTTATCCTTCAGATTGAAGAATTATACTGTACACTAACGTACAAGCGGTCATAGATAGAGGCGCACGCGCGCAAGTTTTAGAGATCCAAATCGAGCGCGATCATGCTTCAGTTTTCCAATCAAATTGTTATGATGATCGTCGACAGCGGGGTGGAGAACAAGGGGAAAAGATAATGAGGTTATTGTTAAAAGCGTATCCCTGCTGTCGACGGGTGGCGCAGTTCGCAATTCACAGGGCTCGAGCAGGCGATCCTCAAATTGCTCCGGTGGTCAGGCAGGCAGGCAAGCAGGCAGGCAGACAAACAAACAAACAACAAACAAACAGACATACAGACAGACATACAGACATACAGACAGACAGACAGACAGACAGACACAGGCAAACAGACACAGACAAAAGGTAGACAGACTAACTGATAGACTGACAGGCAAATAGACAGGCGTTACTTTTGAATCGATTCAAGCAGCCAAGCACTATTTCCAGAGACTGGGTAAGGCCAGTAGGAGAATCCGAACTGAGTTAATGATATAATCGCTCGTTTATGAATATTTCAACAGTTCAATCGTAATTGCGATTGCTGCTCTCTGATAAGCAAATATTACCCGCGCAATCGTTGCGCTTGCCGTGGCCGGTCACTGGTCAGTCAGCCTCGAACTCAGAATCTGGTCGCGTTTCGTCCTCTCTTCAACTTCGATCACCACATATTCAGCTGGCGGGCGGTAATTGTGTGACGCTTGTAAACAAGGCTTTGCGAAGCATGCAAACAGGCAGATACGTTTAGTGTGGTGGGTGACAGTGTGCAGTAATCGCGGTCAGTGATGATGAGATAAATTCTCGGACTGGACAGATGCCGGCGAAGTAAGAGGTCAAACGTTGGCAGCGGATGGACTTCAGAGAGACAGACAGACAAGCCGGCAGACTGTCATTCCGAAATGCAGACAGACATACAGACAGACAGACAGACACACACACACACACACACACACAGACAGACAGACAAACAGACACACAGACAGATAGACACACAGGCAGACACACAGACAGACCTTCGATAAAATAGACAGGCACGTAGGCATTTAGATACCGGGCCA
>LRSR01012516.1:0-10802 GCA_001579985.1 Hypsibius dujardini | reverse complement strand
AATTAATGTGTGTTTTTTCATAACGTTGACATAAAAAGATTTCTAAAATGAACTTTACATTTTTTCGACAGGGCAAGAAGGATTACGACGATGCGGTGCGGTTGCTAAATGATTTGAAGATCTGGAGCGAGGCTCCGTCCACGGCAGGATTGATGGGATGGAAGCTGAATGAGCACTTCCGGAAGGGGATACAGGCCATCGTCGTGGGAGGAGGCCCCTCATGGAGTGGGGATGATCAGCCTACAGCGGAAGAGACTACTCCAAAGTAACGTTATAAAGAAAGGCCCATTTCAATCAATTGATTGATGTATTGATTGTTATTCGATCGCCTGTATAGTAATAAATACGCCTGTTAATTTACCGAAACTTATTAATTTGAATGGTATTACATAGTGGGCATTTTGTCAGATCGAATTGATTTTGAGCTTTTACGTTAATGTTTCGTTTCTTTTGTGTTTAGGGACATACCTTTTATCCAAAATTACGCCCGCGAAAGATGGGACGTTGTGCTGCATTTCCTCGCTGGACTAAGCGGTGCGAGCCAGATATCGCGCGATACGGTGGAGGTACTGACCAACGCTGGTCTCATTAGAGGGTGAGGCCTTTCATTTATCTTCCACAGATTTTTAATGGACATAGGGATGTAAATTCTATGTGTTTCCAGGTCTAACTCCACTGAGAGTGGAATCACGCAGAATGGCTTTCGATTCTTGCTGATGGACACTCCGAGTCAAGTTTGGCGGTTCATTTTGGCCTATCTTCATACCGTTCCAAAATGGGGAATGGACCTAATCGAGTGTATTTCCTTCATTTTTCAACTCAGCTTCTCCCAGATCGGCAAAGTACGGTCGGTCGATGATGCATGGACACTAGCTTGCCTTATATGTTTTTCTGTCTGTATGTCTGTCTGTATGTCTGTATGTCTGTATGTCTGTCTGTCTGTCTGTATCCGGTATGTCTGTCCAATTGTCTGTTTCACTGTCTCTGTTTATCTACATGTCAGTCTTCCTGCCTGCCTAGCACCGTCTGTCCATCTATTCTGTCTGACCTCGGTCCGTCTCTCGGAGCAATAAATAGCCGGTATTGTCGAATTACTTGGCTCCTGTTCTGGCCCTCAAAGCATAATCTCGTTTTTTCATTTTAGCACTATTCCACCATCGGATTTTCTTCCAATCAACTTCGAACACTTCAACATTTTCGGGAGTATGGTCTCATCTACATGCGAAGCAAAAAGTCCTCCCGTTACTACCCCACCAATTTGGTCGTTAACCTCAGTGCCGGAGCTGGACTGAACACCAGCGCGTTCAGTGAGGGATATATTATTGTGGAGACCAACTACCGGATCATGGTGTATACTGATTCGCCGTTGAAAATTGCTGTGGTCAGCTATTTTTCAGATATGCTGTATAGGTGCGTTGTTTTCTTATCTCTGTATGCCTGTCTGTCTGTCTCTCTGTCTGACTGACTGACTGACTGACTGACTGACTGACTGCCTTTCTGTCGTTCCATCCGCCGTTCTGTTATTCTGTTTGCCTCTCTGTCTGTCTGTCTGTATGTATGTCAAACCGTCTGTCTGTCTGTTTGCATGTCGGTCTGTCTGTCTTTTGCCTTTCGGTGAACTAGTCGATGTGGCTGGAGTGTTGATTGCCCCCTTTCAGGTTTCCCAATTTGGCCCTGGGTATGATTACCCGTGAAAGCATCCGCAGAGCCCTAATGAAGGGCATCTCGACCGACGAAATCATTAAGTTCCTGCGGATGCACGCTCACCCGCAAATGCGCGAGAACAATCCCGTCCTCCCGAGCACACTGACCGATCAGATCAAACTGTGGGAAATGGAGCGGGAGAGGTGCGTATTCGCCGACGGAGTTCTCTACAACAACTTCCTCTCGCAGAAAGACTTTGAAATGCTGCGAAATTACGCCTCCGACCTGGGCGTGGCCATGTGCAGTAATGCGGCGAATAAGGTGGTGGTGGTCTCTCCAGAAGGCCACGATCAAGTGCGGGCGTTCTGGAAACGGCAGAAAAAGGAGTGATGGACGGCGGTGATCTTATTACTCACGACTCTTTTTTCATCCCCCATTTATTATTCACATTGATTAGCAAACGAATTAACGTTCAAGTTGAAGGTTCAAAGAATCAACGAAGTAATGTCTTCCTCTTGTGCTTCTCCCTTTTTGAGCGGGAAAGATGTACCGCTGGTTGAGAAACTCATTTTAAGTCGTAATTACATGTTCCCCTACAGCACAATTGCTGTCTACACACACATACAGTCACAGCTGTAGGTACAGCTGCGCCTAGGTCACTTTGAGGGTCCGCTGTTTGGGTTTTGGCAAGCCGTGTGGGTCATTGGAGTTCTTTTTTTTCCAAGGCACCGTTGACCGTTTATTGAACGTAAAAATTGTGCCCCAGGGTACCAAATATCATCACTCACTCATTTATGAATTTTGCTACAACCATTATTTTAACGATCTCCGGAATAGCTCCAGGGTGGAATTTGAAAATTTGAAAATTTGATTTGTCCCACACGGCATCCCAAAACCCAAACATCGACCCACAAAGTAACCTCGATAAAGCTGTAGGCGTAAAACTACGAAACGGAATGGCTGTTTCTCCGCATGTGTAATTATTAACTACCAGTAAATTCTAAATCTTAAGTACAAAAGCGTCAATGCGAAGCGTTTATAATTTTCCGCGTTTTGTTTTGGGTCATTTTGACGACTTAATCGATCTCTACGGTGTCGCATGGACTCATGGCACGTTGAAGTCTCACTCCCGCAAGTTGATGCATTGATTGACTGATTCCAAGGTCTCCGTATAAAATGCCAATTTCTTGCAAATCCATAGAGAACTCTCCAAACCAACACACGAACTCTGTGAAACCACCAAAGCATAAATAATCTAACCATTTGTACACAATCGCGTACATACAGTAGCTACATACAAAGTACAAAAATATTCGGAGGAGACGAAATATTCACATCCACCCGAAGTTGCGCATACTGAATAGTGCGCATATAGTAGGACTAACTGTCCTACGACACAACATAACTGCAAGATTCAACTTCCCCAGTTCTTAGCAAACTAATCGAAGGATTGCCCTACAATAGGGCTACCAAAAAAAGCTCGAGCAGCTGCAGGAGGAATTTATCCGCGTCCAACAAACCGTTTGAGAAGATCAGTTTGATGGCGCTGCTGTTGTCTTCGGAGTAGGCGTTGGTCTTTCCCGAGCCGTCGCAGCAGCCACTTTCCTCCGGTCATCCCATACCATCCCGGACATCGAGCCTAACGTTAACAAAATCGCCGGCTGGCGATCGTTCACGTAGTGGTAAGCTTTCCTGCCGAGGTGAGCGTTCATCTTCGCGACATTGGCGGTACGGAAGCAACAATCCCCTGAATTGCACACCACCGTGCGCTCCCCGCAGTGTCCGGCATGTTCCGGCCCCGACAGGTGGCGGATAAAGTCCTCCTGAGAAGCGGTGAAATAGGCGCACACGTAGCACTGGTACAGCCGGAAGGGGGCAGAAGCGGGGACGGCGTTGTGCGACTCCGCCACATGGGATGCTGATGGTGTCTCCTTTTTCCGTTGGTTCTTTACCTTTACTCGCTTGCTATTCTTCGCCGGCTTCATTGGCACTTCCCAGGCTATGTACCGTAATGAGAAAAGTGCAGATAAAGCGTACAAAAACGATGTGCTTAAAAAATAGCTGCGAGCGATTGCGAAAGGCACGCGCAAAAAAAGCACAATAAATCAGCTTGTTTTGCTTTCGAATCTGATTTTCGCACTTTCCCATGCAGATCCAATTCCGCGATGACGTCACGCACAGGGAGTTGGCCCAATGGTTAACGTGGTGCTGAACACCACGTCCTGTGTCTGACGCTCGATTCTCTACTCGTAACCAAATTATAGCACTAATTGAATTAAACTATTTACCTCAGTAAGTGTAAGACTTTAAGCACCAACCGAGATAAATAGCTTAACTTGGCTAACGCTATAATATGGTCACATGTGTTATTTGGTTATCTCCTCTGGATGCACTGGTAGAATTCTCTCCACTTTACTCACGACTCATCAACTTTGTGGAATGATGAGAAGATTTATACTTTTTTGGAACATAGATATTCCAGATTAAATTTTCATTTGCCTGTTTCTCTTCCACATTTTATACGCAAGGATGGAAAAGCTGATAACGAGAAGGGCTACGGTGGAGCTGCGCGTGCTCAATTTGAACTTCTGGTAAGCAATCAATTCATCAATCAATCGGTAGCTTTTTACTCAACATTCAATCAATCAATTCAATCGATAGCCAATCAAGTAATCAATCCACCAATCAATCGGTAGCTTTTTACTCAACATTCAATCAATCAATTCAATCGTCAGCCAATCAAGTAATCAATCCACCAATCAATCAATAGCCTTCTACTCAACATTTTGTGCAATGCAAAAAACACGCTCTGACGCTTCATGAACTTACGCGCCCTTGTGTCCGTTGACTTTTTTGCTGAATTTTTTCTTTGGTAGGGGTTTGAAATGGGTGCCCAGTTTCGTCTGCAAAGACAGGCAGATGCGATTGAATGCATTGGTGGAAGTGCTCAGCTCAGAAGACTCCGCCAATTGGGATTTCGTTGTCCTGGAAGAGGTATGCAATTATTTCACAAATAAGAAAATAATATCAGGCGGGGAATCTTTGTTTGTTTTGGGAAAGTTTAGGTTTGGAGTAACGATGACTATATCGCCATAGCCGACAGCGTTAGGAGAATTTACCCACACAGCCACTATTTCTACAGGTATGCATGGAATATGCTGGTTGATTGCTGTATTGAATGGGAAGACAGAGTGCTATAATATGGGCGGTTGATTGATTGATTGATCATTGATCCCTTCGGTTCCTTTTGTGCTAATTTAAGATAAATGTGAAACAGGGTCAAAATGATAGATCTATTTTCTGAAAGGCATGTTTAATTTGCCGCATAGCTTGTACATTTTCTGGGCTAAATATTTCATTTACTTGATCGCTTTGCACGAGGAGTGAATGAGGAATAGTGAACACTTGATTGATTGATCACTTTGTGGAGTGCGGACTTTTCACTTCGTACCAGAACTCGTGAGTTGTAAAAAGTTCTCCGCGTGGAAGCCGCTATTTGTTTTATTTATTTATCGTTGTGTTTGAACAATCACTCTACGACTCCACGTGGTAGCAACTGAAGCTGCTTAATGCGACGCCTAAACCTTTGGTGTCTTTGTCTTTGTAGCGGAGTCATCGGGAGCGGAGTTTGCGTCTTCTCTAAGGGGCAAATCATCTCCGTCCTGTCCCACGCTTACTCGCTCAACGGATACGCCCACAAAATTCTACACGGCGACTGGTTCGGCGGCAAAGTGGTGGGACTGTGCAAGATCGCGCATAAGGGTCTTCGCGTCAATTTGTACGCTACTCACGTACGTCTGACATGCGGTTCGCAGGAAGCTTGTACGACAGTTGTCAGAGCTTGAAATTTTACCGAAAGCTAACAGGCGTCGAGTACCATTGAATGCAAATGCACAGAGATAAAACACCGGCACTGGCCAGACAGACACACAGACACACAGACACACAGACAGACACACAGACACACAGACACACAGACACACAGACAGACAGACAGACAGACAGACACACAGACACACAGAAAGACAGACACACAGACACACAGACACACAGACAGACAACCAACCAACCAACCAACCAACCAGACAGACAGACATCCAGGCATACAGGCAGACAGACAAACATACAGATAGACAACCAGATAGCTCTTCCCGTTGGTTATTATATCTGTATTTCGATATTTCTGCAATATTGCTTTCTTTTCAACGAGCGTTAGACCTTCCTCTGCATTGCAGATTCATGCCGAATACAATCGTGTATCGGATGAGTACCTGCCTCATCGCATTTCTCAGGCATACGAACTGAGCCAGTTCATTCGGATGACCAATTCCGACACAGATGACGTGAACATCGTCGCTGGCGATTTCAATTTCGAACCGGACGACCTCGGCTACGCCATTGTCCGGCGTTTTGCCGACCTGAAAGACGCATGGATGACACGGCTAGACGTGAGTGCCCTTAATAGCGCCTGTATTTGCTAATTACTCGGGCTGGTTTTTATTTCTTTGCTCCTTGGATTGAGTGTTTTAGCCGTTGTGTCGTTATAGTTGGACAGCGCTGACGATGGAAACACCTGCAACACGCCGGACAATATTTATTCCATCTGTGAAGGCAAGGACGATCGCACGCCAAGGGGAAAGCGAATCGATTATATTCTGTACGGTCAAGTGCAAGGTGAGTTTCGCGTTCGGCAGTTAATGACGCGTGTTATGGGCGGAACATCAATTGTGGGCAATAATAAGTCAACCGGGCTGTGCCTATTGAGTGCCGTTCACCAAATTACCACTGTAGGGACAAATATACGGAAAAGCACAACTGTACAATCAAACAATCAAAGAGGAGGAAATCTGATACGAATCAATCAATCGAGCACAACGAGTAAGCTGTACTTGATCTAATACCAGTGTTGTAATGAATTCATGAGATCGCGAGCATACCGTACGAGTTACGGGACGAGAGTTTTTTTCACGAACTGCCCGGATTGAGTTTTTATTCGACACAAACATATAATAATAGCGGGGATTGAAAGTAGGGGAGCTTGGCCTTTGCAGTTTTGTAGCAGTGTACTATTGTTTGAGCCTTCATTTGTCGCGCATATATCTAAAAAATGAGGAAAAGTTAGAATTTTTCACAAGTTTGTCTGTCACTTGGCTGGTTTGCAGGCCGAACTGGTGTTACATGCGGATCGTGTCAGACCGTGCTCAACCGGATCCCCGGCTCCAAGCTCTGCTATTCCGACCATAAGGGCATCGAAGCTGTACTTGAAGTTGGCTCGCCCGACAGCGGTAACGTGAACGTTTTCCATCCTTAACCCATTAGTTTCCCTGACTCACTTGGGACGATTCTCGGGGGGGGGGGAGTGACGCAGAACAGCATGTCTGACAGACGTTGTTTATTTGTCAATCTGCAGTGGCACCGACGCTCTTCAGTCCAGCCATCGGACCGAACGTCGTCCCGACTTTTGAGAACACCTTCGACAAGGCCTTGGCCGTCCTGGACAGCGGAGTGCGACGCATCAATCAAAACCGCCAGGTCTACATGATCGCTCTGGTGGTCCTGTTCGGCCTGTTGATCGGGACCGCGGAGGTGGACCGTCAGTCTCTCGCCCTGGCTCGTTGGTCCATGAACGCGCTGCGTGTGACCCTGGTGATGGTGATCACCTTCTGCTTCTGGTCCGCTGTCATCCTCAACCGCATCGAGTATCACGCGTTGCTGGCCGCCCGCAATGCCATGGTCATTCAGCGGAAGTGGGACGATGCGCAGAGCGAAACAGCAACGTCTGCTGGTGAATCGGAGAAGGCGCAGTTACCAGGTGTAGGTTTGCAGCTGAGACATTTTGATTTCAAAAACGACGCAATTGATTTCGAAAGAAACACGGATGATTATTAATTTATACATTTGCGCGCATTTTTTTTAATGATGATACTGTGTCTGTTTCATATGACCTTCGCTTGCCGGTGACCGACTGATACCATAGATGAGTACTACTACTGCATTTCCGGTCGATTTCATTTTTCAGCATGTCATTCGATTTCAGGGATGTGTTTTCCCCGGTTATTGCTGGAGTTCTTAATTCCTCTAAAATCGTTTTTGGCCCTTTGCAGGTCCGTTCATGACATTCTTTGGCTCAATAAGGTTTAGGCAGAACAAAGTACACTCGAATGGCAACATTCAGAGCGACAGACAGGCAAACAGACAAACAGATAAACAGACAAACAGACAGCCAGACACACAGGCAGACAAACAGACAGACAAACAGGCAGACAGACAGGCAGGCAGACAGACGCACAGACACACAGGCAGACAGACAGACAGACAGACAGACAGACAGAGACAGACAAACAGGCAGCCAAACAGATAAATAGGCAGGCAAGCAGACCGACACACAAAGGCAGACAGACCAGGCTACAGAGAGTCAGACAAACACAGACCATATACATATTAGGTGGGGATGAGTCGGACAAGCTTACAGCCATTAGCGGTACGTGGGAAGCCCATGGTAACCGGGAGAGCGGATCATGTCTATCAGAGGACTTTCCTATCTTAAACGTATTTTACCTTCAATCACGGCTGAACCGAGCTGACAAAATGCTGCAGACATAAATTATGTTACTCTCGACTCATGCCTCTCTCCTTGCATTTGCGTATTTCGTGATTGCTACTGAACTTCCGGTGAAACCACCTTCTACGCTACCGGAAAAGATCAGAATCCTCTCGGCTGCCGGCATTCGGAACGCCAGCGACCCTTCGGTTTTTGAGCAGTATGATGTCTTTTACCTTGATCTCATCCCTCCTCCAGCCCGACAGAAACGACATGCCGCCAAACTCCTCCATCATCACGACCGGGTATACAGCACGGTGCTGTTCGGCGAACCGACCAGTCTCCGCCTCAACCGTGTCGCCATGACCGGCAGAAACTTCACAGTTACAAGTATCGGTGAAAATGAAACGTCAGTGTCATCGTCCAATTTCGACTGTCACTACGAAGGTCTGGCCGAATCATGCCGCTCCTCCAGCAACTGCCAGGAGGGATCAGCGGCGGTCAGTAACTGCGGATTCGGTCTGCACGGCTATATCAGCTTCACTGACAGTTTGGGAAACGTGACGGTCTTGTACCTCCGTTCGGTGGGTGACAGTCACAACACAAGGTACGGTACCACTGGCCACAGATAATGTGTAACCGTTTGTAGCTACCCGTCGGTTTGCGGACGTTTCCATGTCCGGCGAGCAGATGTTCGGAAAATTTTTTCAAGCGGACCGAAAATTAAAAATGGCTGGTTTTCTTTTACAATGTGACGGCGGACGGTCTGACCCATTTACGAAGGGTGACAGAGGGTTGGCAGGAAGTTGGCAACGGTTCGTCAGAGTGATGGAGAGTTTGGTGAGTGGTGGTCGCATCAATATCCGCAACCGTTCGTCACTCTGTGGGACCGACCGTCAGTCTGACGGAAATTCCACCCATTGCCGGTCTGCCCACCAACCGTTCCACACTCGGTTGAACCGACCGATATTCTAACGGACTTCCTACTGCGTCGAGTATTTTGTCGACCGGCCGTTTAACACTCGGTCAAACTCACTGTCACTCTGAATAACTGCCCACTGCTCCGACCGTTCTCCATCTGCGCGTTGAATGGGTCCCATCAAATCTGCGGCCATTCCGTCGAACGACCTACTTCGACCGGCTGTCGACCAACCGTTCAACACTCGGTTGTACCTTCCGTCGGACCGTCCACTTGAATCGTCCGTCGACCAACCGTTCAGTATTCGGTCTTACCTTCCGTCGGATCTTCCACTTCGAACCTCTGTCGTCCAACCGTTTAATACTCGGTCTTACATTCCGTCGGATCTTCCACTTCGACCGAGTGTCGTCCAACCGTTCAATACTCGGTCTTACCTTCCGTCGGATCTTCCACTTCGAACGTCTGTCGTCCAACCGTTTGATACTCGGTCGTACCTCCCGTATCTCTGACGGACCGTCCATCATTCTTGCACTCAGTCCACCAACTGTGCGCATCAAAGCCAAACCCACCGTCTTTCTGACGGACCGTCCACTGGTCCGACCATCCGGGACCAACTATCAAAACATGCGGTCAGAAAAGCCATGAGTCTGTTCGGTCAAACGTCCATTACCCCATGCAGTTCCGTCTAACAATCCCTTTGGTGAGATATTCCAACCACAACATTTTTATTATTTGAGTCGCTCAAGAACCTTTTTTGACTTGATATTTTTGAGGGTAGCTAACAAACGGTTACAGCTGACAGACAAACGAAGCCAAAGACCCGTTGTCTGGTATAGCGGACTATCTCTAATCCGTATTGCAGTGGGCCCCATCTAGCGAAACGAATTTTGACTTTAGGAGACGATTTGCATGCCACGCCTCATTCCACCGTCTCCACTTCGGATATTGTCATAGTAGACGGAGATAGTTTGCCAATCACCAGCAGCGCCACTGATGAACCCCTTAGAGTGAATGATCCCAAGTCGAAATACGAGGGACGATCGGTCGTGCTGCCGGTGGTGGTGTTTGTCGATCGACCGATGGTGCAGCAGCTAGCGGGACGCTACCGGACCCTGACCGATCGAACCAATATGATTTTGGCAGCGTTCAACGCGGTCCAGAATCTCTTCAACGACCCAAGTTTTGGGCCGTATGGCCTGCGGCTGGAGGTGTCGCGCGTGGTGTTTGACACTGAGGGTGCAGGCCGGATCTTTGACGGCAACGGGGAGGCCACGGATTATTTGCGGGATCTGTGTTGGAGCTCGCGGTATGCCGATTTGGTGCCAGACTTGTCTAAGGATCCGCAAGCGATTCTGGTGGGCTTGACCGGTCTAGACATTTACGGGTGGGCGGATGAAGTGCGGCGAGATGCGACGTACGCGGAATTAGCGGCGGTTTCTCCGAATAATCGAGTTTACGGTGTTACTGGATGTAAGGGGACATTTTACGATTACTGTTCTTGTCCCGCATTTCTTTGAATGTCTGTCTGCCTGTCTACATGCCTGCCTCCCTGCCTCCATGCCTCCCTGCCTCCCTGCCTGCCTCCCTGCCTCCCTGCCTCCCTGCCTCCCTGCCTCCCTGCCTCCCTGCCTGCCTGTCTGCCTGTCTGCCTGTCTGCCTGTCTGTCTGTCTGCCTGCCTGCCTGCCTGCCTGCCTGCC
>LRSR01012515.1:0-26350 GCA_001579985.1 Hypsibius dujardini | reverse complement strand
CCCGCTGCTTCAGTTGTGCTGCAATACTGCGAAAACAGCCCTGACGGCAGTGACCATTTTCGAGACCACCTCTCAGGTTGGTCAGCGATAGAGATTCGTTCACTGCGTCTATGTGTTCGGGTGTCTTCTAATATCTGAAATTGTTGGCTCTAAATGAAAGCGATCTTTCCCTGTGTTTGAACTTGTAGATCGAACTCTGTTGGAACAGACGGCGTTACTGAAAGCGTGTTACGCGTTCATCGACAAACAACTCTAAATCCGTTCTCTTCAGCAGCAACTTTCTGGCCCAGTCCGTGGAGGTGGTCCGCAAGGTTCTGCGGCGACCTCCGTTCGGCGCGGGCACTGTAGCCGGAACTGTATCCGCGCATAGTCCTGTACATTCCCGGCAGACAAATCTTTACTGTCAGATGTTGGTGCTTGATGTAGTAGACAACTGATTGAGTAGAGATGGGTCAAGGCGTAAGTCACACGAAATGGGATTAACATGGACTCCTGGGGCGAAAACATCGGGGAAATGATGGGGGACTTGCTGTAAATGATTCGCTTTCCTCTGATGAACGTGGTGGACCTGGACGACGCCGTGACTCCGTCTGCACGTCGTCTGCCGATGCATTAAGATAGCCACGCCCACTTCTTACCGCACTTGTTGTGGGGATACTGCTCAGCTGGCTCCCTGACCACGGTCAATCACCAACGCCCGAGACGGTTGGTATTGTCGGATTTCATTCTTCACAGATCCTTCTGTCTCTGTTGCTAAAATATTTTTTTTCTCACAGACTTATTTTCATTTCGTTCAGATTGAAAATGCCGTTAAGGTAGAGCGCATTTCAGTTTGAGTATACGCGTGTCTCGATAATGTAGTACTTTTTTCTCAGTTTCCATCGCTACGCCAGACTCTTCTGCGCTAACCCAGCACTTGCGGGCTGTTTCCTTTTAAGCCGAGTTAGTTGGATAGAGGTTAAAATGGCGGGACGTTCTGCTTTCTTCGATTCGGTCCTGAGTTCCGGCAGCGGTCGCGGTGCAGTGCCTGTAAAAAAGATGTCCCTTCCGGGGGAAGCTTTCTTCATCCCGCCACGCCTGGCGGAGTACCTCCAAGAACTGCTCGTCTCAACCATCGTCAATCAACCCAAAGATCGTGATCTGCTGCATTTTTGTATCCGCTTCTTTGAGGGAAAGGTGAAGGACGAGATCACTCGCGACGCCAATGACATAAGGTACAACAAGGTAACGCACGCGTTGTACACAGGCGTGGCAAAAACCTTGCGCTGACCGAATTAAGCACTTCACCTCAGGGACTGTGTTCAACAGCCATGCAACGAGTGTAATGGCTTAACTCGGTTAGCGCAAGGTTTTTGCCACGTGTGTGTCTGAACTACTACACGCGTGTTGATCCATGTTGATCTCTCAGCAGGATCAGACTGCTGCTGAGATGTTGATGAAGCGAGAAGGCACTCAACGCTCGCCGAAAGTTCCCCTTCCCGAGTCGAAACCCGTACGTGCCTCGCTGACCGTGATCGAACAGGCAGCCCGGTCGGACTCAGACTTTAATCAGCGACTCAGCGGGGGATCTGGTGGACGGAACGCCGTGTCGATGGAAAATATGAACGGCGAAAGCCTTGACTTGGCAGAAACCACAGTCGCCGAGGTCACCAGTCATTCACGGAGCGTTCGGGAGTTGAGCGATGGTAAAGCACCGCGAACTGATGAAAAAGCGACGTTGGATGTACAGAAATTATCACGGACTGGCTCGGCGTTACAGAACAAAACATCCACTGACGGTTAGACGGCCAGCATAATGCGAGTTATGATCGCTTATATTGTTAGTTAAATTATCTCTTTTCCCGTTACAGACCATCGTGCGGCTGGCTTTACAATTGTGAAGACCGTGGAGCAGAACGCGATGACGGCGCTGCGAGAAGCCGGCGAGCTGTCGGCGTTTGATTTGGGTTCCAGCAGAACTGATTTCGACAAATGATTCCGTAAATATATAGGTGCGAGATCGACAGACAGACAGACAGACAGACAGGCAGACAGACAGACAGACAGACAGATAGACAGGGAGGTAGACAAACAGACATACAGATCGACAGGCAGACCCAATCTACGTTTGATGTTTGGATTATCGGACAGAATCTTGATTGCTTGCTGTTTCTTTTTGGTGTGATCACTTGATGCGTTATTAAGTTTTCGCGGATGATAACAAATCTAACTAAAGTAACTTGATGAGTTTTACCCTGAGCGGAAAGAAGTCTTCGGGGACGAGAGTCACTGCAGTTCTATATAATGTGCACAGTACCCTAGTGAATTACTGACTAACGGCATGGTATGCTCCGTTCTTAGTTTAGCAGCAGCACAAGGGAACGTATTATTGAATCAGAATCCCTTGTCGGGACCGATTACTCGACGATGACGTCAATCTTCGCATGCTTCTTGTGATTCTTCGGTCTCCTACAGCTACAGCAAGTCTTGTTTATACTTATTAGCGTTCTGCGCATCCGACGTCTGTTTACAGTCCTTCCATCGTTTTTCCCTCGCCGCAACAAAAGCATTTATAATAAACCAAAGTTTCTAACGTTCGAACGCTTTCCTCATCCCTCCGTTCCCCCCGACCTGTAACCTAAAATGAGTCTTCAGGCAGCAAATTTCAAAATGGACCTAAGTGCCGACGGTTCCCTCGTCATTCCAAAAGAAGGTGCTAGTATAGGACGTAGCACTACACGTGTACTTTATTCCCATTATTGTTATTATTATTATTATTATCATNATTATTATTATTATTATTATTATTAGTGTCACTCACATTTAAATTTAAAACAATATGGTTATTTCTTTAGGCTCACATTTTCGGTAAATAAATTCACATTTACATTTTTTCAATACAGCTGCATCCAGCGATCATCTCGGGAACCGGGCAGCCTGACTGGTCATTTTTCGGCGATCCGAGAGCGGCGGCCTCTCATTCCTCCTCCTACAAGAAGTGTACGGCGAAAAGACCTGGACGCCTCCAAAAGGTTCTGTGTGTCAATTCTGTAATCCTGATCAGCGTTGAAGCAATTTTTTTACGGTATTTTAGGTTACATTGAAGATGCGGACGCGGAGAGACCGGCCGCGCTCCAACAGACCCTGAAAGAGACCGGGCTGGAGGCGAAGGACCTGAAAGTGTTCGACGACTTCTCCTTCAAGATGCAGTACGCCATCAAGGGCCAAGTGAAGAAGATCTGGTACGGTCTGGCGGAGCTGGTGACGGGGGAACGAGCGAAGGACAACGACAAGACCAAGGGAAACGCAAATAGCATCCGCGTGTCGGGCGTCAATCACAGCGCCGCCTGGTGGCTACCGATTAAGGACGCGATCCGCGTCAGCGGATACGTCGAGGCGGAAGCGCTGCTGAAGAAGGCCGAGAAGTACGTTCAAGATCGGGATAAGAAGGCTTGAATTGCGCTGGCTGAGATAAAGACGAGACTCGAATAGACTCCGGGAATAATCTGCATTTGTAACCATATTTACTTGTGATTGTTGTGACCCTTCTGAAATTTCGTTCCACCCCCGAGGGAACCAGGTTTCTTAGGGATGGAAAATTACACTAAGTTAATAAAAAAAACCTTAAACTTTTCGCAACTAATTTTTTGGCTTTTTTATGATGCTAATGATGCCAATACACATTTGGCCAGCAAAATTGGGACGCTCGATTTGTCAAGAGGCAATTTGTTACCGCAAGGCTGCAGGCTGCATTGGCTTGAGGCGGAAATAGTTGACCACAAGACCACATGTGCAATTTGTGTTGCGCATATGCGCAGTGTAATCTTGTGGTCAACAATTTCCGCCTCAAATCAAAGTGCTTTTTTGTATAGGCTGCAGTCTTGTGATAACAAATTGCCTTTTGACAAATCGAGCGTCCCGACTTTTCTTGCCAATACTGTATGATGCCAATCCGTCACGGTCCAATGTAAAACAGAGACACCGTAGCGAAGAAAAGTTCAACTTCACTTCAGGACTGCCTTAATACAGCCTGACAAAACGTCCGCAGCACAGGACCATGGTTATTCGTCATTGTACACAAGTGGCAAAAACGTTGCGCTAACTGAATTAAGCATCTTAACTCGAAGGCTGTGTACAACACCCATGCAACGAGTGTAATGGCTTGACTCGATTAGCGCAGGGTTTTTGCCACGTGTGTATTCAACAACGTAGGCCTTGTACGAGTCATCGAAGTCGCCTGACGGGAAGTGGGAAAGGCGGGAAATTGTGGGCAAGGGGCGGAGCAGGGGGTTTGAACATCCGTCATTGATTGATTGATTGATTGATCAGTTGAATTCAGTTCGTGCTCTATTCAGCAACATTTCGGCTGTGTTCAAATATTTTGAATTATTATTTTGCTTCTCAAATGGTCGGTTACGATGCAAATCAATCGGCACCGAAATCCGTGTACGCGGTCAGCGGAGCCGCTTCCGGTTTCATTACACGAACTCTCACGCAGCCGTTGGACGTCATTAAGATCCGCTTCCAACTGCAGGTGGAGCCGATCACACGCGGCGCCACCTCGTCAAAGTACCGCAATGTGGCGCAGGCCTTTCAGACCATCGTCCGCGAGGAGGGAATTTTGGCGCTGTGGGTGAGTGAATTTTGGCGCTGTGGGTGGGTGAGATCGGTGAGGAATCAATCCATCAATCGAGTCAATCAATCAATCGAGGCCAACATGCAATCAATCACTTTGTATGAAAGTGATCAATCAATTATTGGACACTCTGCTGTACTATAGACCGCTCTGTTAACATACCAGTTGGTTTCGTTGATTGATGAATTGCTGAATTTGACGAGTGTCAAAAAAGTTGATTTACCAATTTCCACTTTATCTTTCTAATTTAATTCCGTGCTTTTTTAACAGCAGTGGGTAAAATTCCAACAACAGAGCTACTATAGGGCAACATATATTGTTTTAGTTTTGAACATCTTCGGCACAGTGTGTTGCTGATGATTGGTGAACCAATGGAAATCGATCCCTTGATTCATTGATTGTGAAGAATTGGAATTTTTATAAATCAGTTTTGTCTGCGAATTTTCACTTTTGCTTTCGCTTTTGATGGTTATCTCACTCACTGATATGATCAAAATTAAGATAATGCATTTTAGCAGCAATAATTTTGATTTTGATTTTTTTTGGTGGTTTTAATAATTCCTTTTTGTTTTCCTAGAAAGGAACTGTCTCGGGCCAGGCCCTTTCCGTGGTTTACGGTCTTGTTGAGGTATATGAAACTGAATTTGGGGAGCTTCACGCTAACCGTGTCAATAGTGTTCTGCTTTTGCTGTCTAGTTTGGAACGTTCGAAGCACTGCAAAGGAAGTTAGGCTCGTTGCAGTTGACGGACAATCCCAGGAGCCCAATGTCCTACTTCCTATGTGGGAGTGTAGCGGGTATGACGGCGACACTGGCTGCACATCCATTGGATGTCATTCGAACGCGATTTGTCGGCCAGGGCAAAAGAAAAGTAGGTTTTGAAACAGCGGCAATGAATGTGCCAGTTAATTTGTCGTTGGGCGAAACCGTTGATTGGTTGATTATAGAGCCGATCATGTAAGCACACAGCCGTCGATTGATTGATTGATTGATTAACAGAGTATATCATGTAAATGCATAACCGTTGATTGGTTGATTAATAGAGCCGATCATGTAAGTGCCCAATCCTTGATTGATTGATTAACAGAGTATATCATGTAAGTGCCTCGCAATTTGCAGGTGTATTCCAGCATTGTCCAGTCTATTTATCTCATTCAGCGAAGAGAGGGATTTCGCGGATTCTATCGGGGACTTCTGCCGGCTTTACTGCAAACCGCACCCACAAGTGGCTTTATTTTCGCACTGTACCTCCACTTTCAAACCATGTACCGGAATCTCTCGGGAACGAGCACAACACAAGCTCACAGTTGTAAATATTAGAGTGAAGTGGGAGCTCTTGAATTTCTTACGTTGTGACTTTCCTTTCACATCTTGACTTGTAGCACCGGTGGAAAGCTTGGTGTCTGGATTCGTGGCCGGGGCAGCTGCGAAGACGCTCGTCCATCCGTTAGATGTTGCGAAGAAGCGTCTGCAGGTGCAGGGGTTTCAGGAGGGAAGGCAGTTGTTTGGTCGGTTTGTTTATGTCGACGGATTCCTTCACGCGATGAAGGAGATCTATCGGCACGAGGGTGCCGGTGGCTTCTTCAAAGGATACACGTGAGTTTATGCTTGCCTGTGAGTCACTGTCTGTCTGTCTGTCTGTCTGTCTGTCTGTCTGTCTGTCATCGTCTGTGCTGAGTCTTCGCTGTCTGGTCTGTCTGTCTGTCGGCTACCGGCTGGTCTTCCTGTCGGAGCATCAACTTAACTATCCTTCTGCCTTTACTGTCGTACCATACGTTTATGTCCTCGTTAAATTACTGCCGCTCATTATTGTAGTCCAAGCATGCTGAAAGCAGCTGCCACCACCGGGTACACTTTCTTCTTCTACGAGCGGATTCTGCGATACCTTTCTAACCCCCTTAGCTAGAGCTGAGCGAGTTGGTCCCGGTACCTTTGCTGTGATCCGTTTTTGTTTTTTGTCTGTTTGAGTTTTATGATCCGATATCTGGCACGCTTAAGCACAGCCGCGGGATAGATTCCGGTTTGTGCCGGGTTTTTTGGCAATCTCTTGTGTGTTTCTCCTCCGCGACGAGAGCTGACTTTAGAATCTTTCTCGGTAAAATATAGTCACAAACTCTTCAAGGCGCGAGGAAATCAGAAGGGAATTTCCAAGGGAAAACCTCAGTTGAGCGAGCAGGCGTTTGAGCGCCCATCCAATCCCGACAACAGTAAATAATGCCTGACACCGGTATGAGGAGAAGTCTCTATTTCGGCTCACCCTCCAATTGGTCGATAAATCGGCTCACTCATGGGTTTTTTTTGATAGCAGTTGCTTGATTGTTTGATTTGCTATACTACATCTTAGTAAACTATAGCACTTCTGAAAATCAAACAATCAAGGACCTGCTATCAAAGAAACCCATGAGTGAGCCGATTTATCGACCAAGTTGAGGGTGAGCCGAAATACAGACTTTGCCTCATACTACTGATACTTACTGTATTTTCGCGTTAGACAGAGACAGTCGTACTGGAGTGGAACGCGTGCACGGCTGTGTGCGCCGTACACACAGCACAAGCGCCACTTGGACGATTAAACGTTCCACAGCTCTTACGCTGTCCCTGTCTAACGCGAACATACATTATACTAGTGAGATGAGTACGCCTTCTTCTGCAAGCAACGCCCACAAATGTGAGAAAACGCTTTGCAGTCTCTTGTGATCGGTCACTTATTTCTTCTTTTCTGTTTTTGCTCATCAATAAAAGTAATCCCTTCCCAAATCACCAATCGATTCGGACGTTTATTGAGCACTTGAAAAGACTGTTCATTTAACATTCCGCTAGGGTACGACAAGTGTCCGGTGCGCTTGAACAGCGCGCGGAATCGTTCAACGCAAACTTTTTGGCCGGTTTGCCTAGGATCGTTTCATCTACCACTAAAAATTAATTACTAAACCATAAATCGCATGATGGACGAGAGCCCGGCGAACCGTCAAGGCTTGGGATTCATTCAGGCTCCCCGGATCAATCCGGGAACCCAGGTACGCCTGTATTGGTGACTTGATTGGTTGATTATACGAAGTGGATTGACCTGTGCGGGAACGAATTTGCTAACCGGCTAATCTGCACACGTGGCAATAACCTTGCGCTAATTGAGTTAAGCCGTTACACTCGTGCATGGCTATTGTAAACAGCCGTCGAGTTAAAGTGCATAATTCGGTTAGTGCAAGATTTTTGCCACGCGTGTATTTGTGTTGAGTATGCGTTGCCTTTTGGTAGAAAAAATCGGAGCTACCAGGTTGGATTAAAAGGATCATCGAGTCGTGGCGTCCACAGCCTGTGCAGGCTTCCAGGAAACCGTCCCTGTCGGAGTCCTTCTCTCAGGATTACGGCAGCGGGGCCATGGACTTCACCGGGAGGGATGTCGATGGCCGATTAGACGAGTTAAGTCAGCGGATACTTTTGGATGGGGCCGTTTGTAAGCAGGTAACAAAACTCAGTTGATCCGTCGCTTGATTGCTTGATTGTTTAGCTTTCTCTTGATTGCTCGAATCATCTGTTCAGATCCATTAACACGTCCGTAACATAACATTTTTGGCGTCAAACTATTTCCCTGCTGTTTTGCAGGTTTGTCGCCTGGTGAGGCGATCGGTGAAGGACGGATGTGTGCCTGTTACCTTTTGTGCTGGTCGGATACCCGCTCTTGGCAGCATATCTGGGCATGCCATGGGAAAAGTGGAGGCCGGAACGTTAAGCGTAACTGATGCCTCATCGGCTTGCTTGATCTGGCTCGATTTATTCGGCAATATGGACTCACGGATAGCCAGCTATTTGCAATATCTAACCCGCTGCCCCGCTGCGTTCTTGCTGCATGAGCTCTTTCCCCAAAAACCAAAAGACCTTCCTGGTTTTGAATGGATAAGACCCTGGTACTGTAGGTCTATCTGAATGTCAGCTCTCGTGTCCATCTGTCTGTTTGTCTGTCTGTTTGTCTGTCTGTCTGTCTGTCTGTCTGTCTGTTTGTCTGTCTGTCTGTCTGCCTGCCTGCCAGCTTGACCTTTGTCGTTCTGTCAGTTTGTATATCCGTCTGCTGGCCGGACTGCCTGCCTGATTGATGATTACCTATGCCTTCGTAGGTGGCACCAAGAATTCCTTGCAAAGTTCCTGTCGCTCCAGGTGGTGCTTTGTCGAAAGCGAAACAGCTCATGTTGGCGTAAAATAATCCGAATCCGAAAGCATGTGTCACCTCGATAATAAGGATATACCATGGGTCGACCAAGTAAGAATAGCCAATGAAACGTATGCCGAATGAAACCAGTGCCATCAACATACATCCATGGTAGCCCAGTTTACCGATGACCCACCCGGAAGTTGCCATCATCGGCGTTTCAAAGGCGCACTGGGCAAAAATGGTGATACCCATGAGCAAACTGCTGGCTCCGAGCTCTGATTGGTACCATGTTAGATAGCCGTAAAGCATTCCGGTACACGCTCCGTTTACGAAGATACCGGACCTAAGAAACAAAGTGCACACTGAGAAATCAATCATGTTGGTAATATGCTCTCCACTATGGCTGTCCATTCATCTGTATCATCATCACTGTCTGTCTGTCTGTCTGTCTGTCTGTCTGTCTGTCTGTCTGTCTGTTTGTCTGTCTGTCTGTCTGTCAGTCTGTCTGTCTGTCTGTCTTTGTCTGTCTGTCTGTCTTTTTGTTTCGCTGAATGTCTGCCTGTCTGTCTGTCTTGTCTGTCTATCTTTTTTGTGCACGCCGGCGGTCTTTCTAGCAGCCGCAGGTCTGGCAAAGCGTACCAGAATAAGACAACGTCTGCCGTCAAAAGCGTCCACAGCGACACTTTTGCCAAACCGTTTGTATGCCCCTTTTTCACCGCGACTGAGTCCCGTCGGGCCATTGCTTCTGCTTGCTTCCCAACCTCGCTACCCTTCTCATGTCGTAAAAAGAACGACACCACAATACCGCAAAAGCCCGCTACTACGAACGTCGCAAAGGACGGTACAAAATCTCGGTCCGCTGCCGCGGACGTCTCGGAAAAACTATCCATCAGCAGGCCGATAATCAAGGAGAACACCGCATACCCCAGGGTGCCGAAACAACGACTCGAGCCATAGGTCGTCGGAATGGGCGACGACTCGAGCACGTGAAAGGCGATCGCGTCGCCCAGTGTGAACACCGCCCCGTAACCGAACCATCCGACGATCAAAATTAGACCGGTCAACCAAAACTGCATCGTCCACTGCACGATATCGTCGCTTGCATTCCCCCGTGGGAAGGGCAGCCATGAGCATTCACAGTCGGAATAATTAGCTTGTCGCAGTTCCTCAATCAACGAAATTTCATAGAACGTTTCGTTTTGGTAGCTTTCTTCGACGGTGGAGACGCGATACAGACAGGTGAAGTTTCCTTCCCCTGACTCAGCGATGGCTTGAAGCTCCGTTGAAGTCGATGAGTTAAACAGACAGGAGATGTTGTGGACCGGGGATGGCAGGGTGGGTCCCGGTAGGGCGGGGATGAAGTAGATGGCGGAGATGAAGGTCAGTTCGATGAGGACAAAGACGCGGAGGACCATGTAGGGAGCTTTGAGTTTGTCCATCAGCGCACCGGCGGTCGGTTTGGACAGCATGGCGACGAAGGGGAGCACTCCGAAGATGATGCCATTCTCGGCGGCGTTCAAGCCGAGACTCTGGAGGAAGAGCGGGATATAGGGGATGATACAGGCAGTGGCTGAAACGACGGAAAAAAGAATTCAAATTCGAGGAGCTTGAGATTGGCGACGCGACCGAATAAAAACTACGTTTCCGGTCGGAAAACATAATAAAGCGGAGAGTCGGATATGGGAAGATGTGAAAGGCTTAACGTGATAACGGTGAATCGGACGGAAAGTTAGACAAAGAGAGAGACGGACGCATTGTGAATGCAATAATTAGACGAAACAAATGTCCGACGGGCTGTTGAACGGACGGACGTTTGGTCGGGCGGACGGTTGGATGGGTGGACGGACGGATGGATGGACGGACATGTAGAAGGCTAGACGGACGGACGGACGGACGGACGGACAGATGAATGGACATATAGAAGGCTCAACGGACGGACATGTAGAAAGGTAGAGAGACGGACGGACGGACGGACGGATGGACGGACGGACAGACGGATGGATGGACGGACATATAGAAGGCTTCACACGGTGACGAAGAGTAGAAACACATAGACGGGTGGCCTAAGAGAATCAGAAGAATAGCGGAGACTCTGTACACGGCACGATGTTACATCGACGAGGGGAATATATGTATCCACTGACAACAACCGGTGAGTAACACATTCTCTAGTTAAATCCCATAACTGGTCAAAACGAAAGGGACATTGGTTTCCAGGCACGTTCACGGTACCTCCAATTTGAAAGAAGTACAGGGCTTTCAACGGCAATAAATATGGATGAAAGAAGGTCTTTGTAAGAGCCAGACACGTCACATCCGCAGCCATCATTCAGAAAAAGATTGCCGCCCTGCAAGGTTTCGGCAAGCAAGGATCAAGGTCAGCGTGACTTATTTTTACCGGACAATCGCTTAATTAATACGGCTGTATTTTTGCGTGTGAGTTCCTCGTTGTCTTAAAATCCGCTCGACATGTCACGCTTTGTCCAGATTATTCGGTTGAGGGATTCCCTTTAGCTTGACAATAGAAAGAACTAAATATCCGAATAAGGACGCCGTGCAAACAGAATGACGATGAAGGTCTCTTGAAAAGTCCGATCAGCGGATTCATGCGTGCTGTGCGAGATTATCTGAGCTGTTATTCTGATGGTAAAGACAGACGGCGACTGCGAAGTACTCGCGGCCGAAATGGTTCCGCTGAAAAGTTTATGAACAATAAATATATCTTTGGTTCGGTAAAGTTTTGAGATTAGCACACCAGGTAGTATCTAGTGAAATATGGTGATACGACGTGTTAAAGAACTTTCAGCAACTCCTCCGATGCAGATTGTGCTTTGTCTTTCTTGTGCTTTGTCTTTCCTGTGGTTTGTCTTAGGATCACAAAACTCTGATCAATTGCGGCCTGATAATCTTTTTAACCTGAGTTACTACGTTAGTACCGCCCGCACATAAATTTCGAAGTACGAACAAACAGCAATTCATGAATGGTCGCTCGTTACAGATAATATGTTACTTCATAGGTCCACGTTTTCTATATCAATTTTAACAACTAAATATTTCTCTCTCATTCTGGCCAGGACCCCACCAACCGCGTAAAATGCAGCTGCCGCCAGGGAAAAAATACTGTAGCCCAACCAGGTTGTCCGTCCACCGTACGCCTGATAAAGAAATCCGGCTGCAATTCCCCCAAGACCTTGACCTAAAAATATGAAAAAATCAGCAACATAAAAAAAAGATTTACCGCACTATCTATCTTTTAGTCTAACAGTCTATCTGTCGATCGGTCTGTCTGTCTGTCTGTCTGTCTGCCTGTCTGCCTGTCTGTCTGTCTGTCTGTCTGTGTCTGTCCTGTCTGTCTGTCTGTCTGTCTGTTCGTCTATCTATGTCTGCATGTGTAGTATATGTTTGTCTATATCTGCTTCGCGTTATCTGCCAGCCTGGTTGATTGGTGCTTCATTGTCGGTGATTAGACAATTACCAAATCCTTCGTACGTGGCCCCCAGCACGCCCTGCAACGTGGCGGTAGCTCCGGCTGGAGCTTTTTCGAAGGCGAAATTCGTCATGCTGGCGTAAAACAGCCCGTATCCCACGGAATGGACGACGTCAATCAGCAGGACAAACCACGGATTGACCATCAGGTAGTATCCGAGGAAGCGAATGCCGAAGGAGAGCAAGCACATCAGCATGCAACCGTGATAGCCGACTTTCCGGATGATCCATCCGGAGATGGCCATCATGGGAGCCTCGTAGCAAGCTTGCACGAACACGGTCACCCCGATGAGAATGTTACTGCCGCCGAGTTCGGATTGATACCAGGCAAGGTAGCCGTAGAGCATGCCGGAGTTAATGCCCGCCACAAAAGTACCGAAACTACATACAAAGAATAAAAAATAAAGAATAAAAACACCATTTCAGATCTTGCGGACAACGCTTCGACAGAAATTTTGTTCGGGAAGAAAACGTGCTCGAATGGAACGATTCGGTCAACGGAGTTCGCACTGCTGGAAATGGAACAGTGGAACTCCAAGCTGTATATGAAATTATTAGGAGGGCGGAAAGACTTCAGGTGGAGCTGAGCTGTTGAGCAAAAATAAGGGAAAAGCAGCCAAAAATTGACAAAAACTAATTTGAATTTTACAGCTCACTTTACGATTTCCGAACAATGTCTTGAACAATATTAATTTTCTTTTTTCGAACTTGTGGTGGATTTATGTTCCCCAAAAATGTACAGAAGGTTTCGATCAAATCTGCTGTATGGGTTCTATCTGTTCTGATCACTTCCTTACATTATACATTAAAGCAAAATAATCTGAGGTTAAAGTTTCCCCGTTCCATGTGAAGAACTACTGAGACGGCGTTCCGTCCCAGGCGACGTTCCGTCCCAGGCGACGTTCCGTCCCAGGCGACATTTCGTCCCGGCGACGTTCCGTTCCTGGCGACGTTCCGTCTCAGGTGACGTTCCGTCCCAGGTGACATTTCGTCCCGACGACGTTCCGTTCCTGGCGACGTTCCGTCCCGAGTGACATTCCGTTCCAGGCGACATTCCGTCCCAAGGGACTTTTGCCACATACCTGAACAGCATGACGTCCACTGTCCAAAGACTCCGTCCGACTGCCTTCACCAGCGGTGGCGGAATCTCCACCGGCTTCGGCGCTCGCAAGAAGAAGGTCGCGCCGAATGCCAAAACCGCGGCCACCGCGAACGTCGCAAACGCCGGCGTAAAGTCCCGGTCCTCGGCTGCGGCGGAGTCTGAAAAGGTCTGCAGCAGCAGTCCAATGAGCAGGGCGAAGCTTGCCCACCCCATCGTACCCAGCACGCGGTTCGCACCGTAGGTCGTCTTGACCGGGGAGCTCTCCACCACGCTGAAGGCGATAGCGTCGTTGAGGGTCACCGCTGCACCGTAACCGAACCAGCCGACGGCGAGCAACAGGCCGGTCAGCCAAAACTGATGTGTCCATTGGACTAACGGCGAAGGGTTCACAGAAGATTCTGAAGCTAACGAAAAAACATTTTCCCTTGCAGTTTGAAAATGAAGGAATACTGCGGCATGGCTCGAACACGAACAAAAGTCTTAAACAATAAACGGCAGGCGGAGAGGCAGACAGACATAAGGACAGACTAAAAGAGAGACATACAGACACAGACACACGCACACACAAATACATACAACAGATAGACAAACAGACATACGGACAAACAGACAGACAGGCAGATAGACAGACAGACAGACAGACAGATTCCAGTATTAGTAATGATTTATCGAATTCTATTTACTGGTGGGCGTAGCTCTGAACATTTCTTTTGGCAGAATTTCATACTGCGGAAACACTCTAAGCTTTCATTTTCAAGTGATTTTCACTAAACATTTATTTTTGAAGAAGATCTGATTTCACTGTGATTTTTACACTAGTCCTCACCAACTTCAATTTATATTCGATTAAAGCATCAGCACAATCTTTTTCGGATATCAGGGCGGAGCTAACGGTCAGTTTCCACTCAGACTGGAAAATTCCAAATGCTAATGGTTTCAAATTGACTTTCGAAAGGATCATGAATTTCCTTCCGAGGACCAAACAAGGCATATACAATATGTCTGTCAACCTGCCGGCCTGTCTGTCTGTTTGTCTCTCTGTCTGTCTCTCTGTCTGCCTGCCTGTCTGCCCGCCTGTCTGTCTGTCTGTCTGTCTGTCTGTCTGTCTGTCTGTCTGTCTGTCTGTCTGCCTAGTGGTCAGCCAAGAGTTATCGCAATTGCACTCACCAGGGAGACACCAGCAAGTGGAATTGGCGTTGATAAGTTGACCGATGTTGGCCGAAATGGTCGGTACATCGCCCGACACGATGTCCGGCGCGCTGACATTCCCACCTTCAACCCGGCACGTGTAGTTATTATCCCGGAAGGCGTTATTATCTAGCCCGGGGCACTCGGTTGCATTGAACCCTTCCAAAAACACCGAGCACGGAAACATGTTCAATCCACAAAACGTTGTGGGCTTCGTAGGAGGATCACGCGGCGGGACAAAGTACACTGCGAACATGAAGACCAGCTGGACGACAGTGAAGACCCGCAGACACAGGAACGGCGCCTTGAATCGGTCGGACAGCGCGCCGGCCGACGGCTTCGACACCATCGCGATGAAGGGCAGCGCACCGAAGAGGATGCCATTTTCCGCAGCGTTCAGGCCGAGGTGTTGGATGAAGAGCGGGATGTAAGGGATGAGACAGGCCGCCGCTACGCGGAAGGGAAAAAATGGCGAGAATTACAATCGAACATATCAATCAATGAATCCATTGAAGATTAACGTGACGCGACGTCATGGAAAGCGAATTGTTCAGAATTCACCTCGAACGTCTGAATTTTTTGCTTCGCTTATTAGAGCAATAAATTTGTACACGAAATTCTCACGCTTTTTGATCCAAACTTGAACTAAGAATCGATTGGTATTTGCACAAAATGGTTTAGAGGACACGGGGCGGGGTTACGGGTCATTTCTGAAATCGCACCGGTGAGTTTCGATTTCATCGCTCCACGAGATTGTGGTAGCTAGCCCCGCCCACTGGCATCCAAACTATTTTCCGCTCATGCCAATCGATTCCAAGTTAAATTCCGGATCGGGTAACGTCAAAAGCATAATTTTTATTTATTTATCAACTTAGACAGTGATCATTATTTGAAAACGGTGGCTGAAAAATACTAAAGACCCAGACGAGTCACGAGGCGAGGCTTGGAGGTGGCCGAATTCCTCGTGTACCGTACTTACCGCCGAGCTGGAAGAAGTAGACTGCCTTCAATGGCAGGAGATAGGGATGAAAAAAGGCCTTTACGTGGCCGGAGCAACCGTGCCCCTCGACCACCGCCATGGTGAGGTACTAGCATGTATCCAGTCAGCCAGTCAGTCAGGCAGGCCGACAGTCAGTCAGATAGTCAGACAGTCAGACAGACAGTCAGACAGTCAGACAGACAGTCAGACAGTCAGACAGTCAGACAGACAGACAGTCAGACAGGCAGTCAGACAGACAGACAGACAGACAGACAGACAGACAGACAGACAGTCAGACAGACAGTCAGTCAGATAGTCAGTCAGTCAGACAGTCAATAATTTAGTCAGTAAGTCAGTCCACCAATCAGTCAGACAGTCAGTCAGCCACTCAGTCCAACAGAGCATGTACGAGTACGTTGTACTATTAGACGTACGTACGAGTAGTACATATACACGCACAGAACCAGCAGTCTGTGCCGCCCAAGTGGTTAGGAAAAAATCAATAATCCTTCACTGAAGACGGTCGGCGAATTACAGTAGAATCCCGCTCGTGCTTCGGTGTTTGAGGGACCGGAAACACACGGAGAGGACGGAATAAGACGTCGGTTGATGTTCCAGCTGATTTGCAACGACAACCTCTCGCCTCCCACACACCCGGTCGTCCAGGCCGGTAAAACGTCAAGCTCTTCCTCACACTTCACCGTAAGGGGGATCAAGGCAGCCGGCAATTATGGTATACTAGACTGTTAGAGACCCAATACGCCAAAAGGATGTCAAAATAACAGACCGTTTTGCAATACCGAATAAATTTCGTTGAAATTGTGAAGGACGAACTTTTGGTTGGTGCCTTGCGTTTCTTGTGTACACAGCACCCAGACATCTACGAAATGTGGGACGCCTTGAACGTGTGTAAACACACATTCATTCCCTAATCGGTTCGATAAAGCAGCCGAAAAATGTGATGCCGTTTAAGCAACCGGAAAATGTGATGCCGTTTGAGGTTTTTGATCGATCAGAGGGACGTGCAGACCAACAGCGCAGTTCTGGTCGGTATCTCTCTGCATTCAGCAAGATTTGCTACAATTTGCCCGGCAATTTATCGTTGGTCTGACTGATTGCCATCCCGCACACACGAGGGCAAATCTAAATGGGTGCATGCATACAATTCACACGTGGCAATAATCTTGCGCTAACCGAGTTAAGCCATTACACTCGTTTGACGCGTGACTGTTTTTTATACAGCCGCGAGTTAAACTGCTTAATTCGGTCAGCGCAAGGATTTTGCCGCGTGTGTACAACGTCAGCCTGTTTTGGCGGGTCATCAGTTTTATTGACCACGAAGCACGTTTGCGGTACCCAGCCGTGGTGCCTACGTCATCACACAGTAAAAAGCGACCGTTTTGACTGATAGCAAAGATGTGCGAACCCGAACCACAAGACCACACGTGTCGATTGATTGATCGCGTAAGCAGACCCACCGGGTCTGATTTACTGGGAGGTCCAAAAAGTACCACGGATGGGTCGAGATTCTGCAGTACTGTAATGCCGCGTTAGCTTCGCGCACCTGTAGCGCCGCCTTCGGACGATTTCCTCCCACTTCGTGCGTTATGCCCGGGCAGTATATACTGAAAATGCTGTGTTTGTTGCGCGAAGCTAACGCGGCAGTACAGTATGTTGCTGATGTGGGATCAGTTGTGGCTTTTTCAAGTGCTATCGTACCCAATGATGCCGTCATGTCAGTAAACTTTGTAACATAAAGCGGACATCTCAATGTCGGGAAAATGACGGATCGAGCGTTCGCCGTCAATACGGAGGTTGCGCTCGACGTTAGAAAAGAAACCTTTTACCGAAACGAAAGAAGAAACGTCGAGTACCACAACACATGCAGGATTATGAATTACAGTCAAAGTCCTGAGATTCGAACGGTCACGTGAGTTTATTTCTATCGCACCGTTTGCTCGGAGCCGGCCGTTGCTAACTTGAAAGATTAAAGTAGAAACGACACTGTGACGTCGTTCGAATCTTTGATTGATTGATTGTATTTAGCTACTAATGGTGTTTTGTTCAGTTTCTTTTAGTTTTAGGAACTAAGACCGTGTTTTATCAAACCAAGTTCTAATTCAGTTTAAAGAGCTAAAAGAACTCAAATCAAGAAATTATTTACGTCTGCTTTAGTTTAGTCCTCTTTTAGTTCAGCATTTAATTTTGTCCACGCCTACGTATGATGAAGCGAAGAACCTGTTTCACATCAAGGGAACAAATCTGACTTCCTTCCCGCAGAGCAATAGTTTCCTCGAGTTCGCAGATCAGAAACCGGAGTGCGCAATTTCCAATCAAGATGAAATAAACAACCACCCCAGAATACGCGCATTCCCTGGCAGCTCACTTAGGCGCCATTCACATATTACGTAATCAAAAAATGGCCTTTTCGACCACCCACCTACCCAGATGATCAAAATTATACTGGAGGGCGGGGCCTATTTTACTGGTTAGTAATCAAGAGTCCAAACCACCCACCTACCCTCCTTTCTGTGTGCTCGCGATCTCAAGGGACACTTTTCTGCCCTACCCGTAAATTTAACCCGGGCCGTGCGTTTCCAGTGCCGTTGACCAAATTAGCACTGTAGGGAGAAATATACGGAAAAGCACGGATGTACAATCAATCAATCGAGCACGAGTCAGCCGTACGAAATGAGCCAATCAGAGAAGAGTGAATCAAACTGAACGTTTAATCGAATGCAGGCCATACCGAGGGAGGCGGTGATTAGCTGTCCCTTGAGATCGCGAGTATACGATAAGGGATCATCCACATATTACGTAATAAAAAAACTAAATTTTTTACCCACCCACCCACCTTCGTAATACGACGTAATCACAGCCTCTACCCACCCCGTGGATCGTAATCACAACGTAATCAATACTCGACCCACCCTCTCCCCCCTTATACAAAAATAATCACATAATTGACTGTATTCTGCTGCCTGCAATAGATCCCATTTTTCTATTAACTGAGAGCAGATCGTTGAGAGCAGTACTATACTGTCGCGATTCTAACGGCCGTTTTTTGGCCCTACCAGTAAATTACCCCCAGGCCCGGGCGGGCTGGAATTGAATCCGTGACGTCACACAGAGTCTTGCAAGGCGGGAGGCGGGGCTAAGCTGGCCGTTAGATTCGCGACAGTAGAGTACCCTTGCCCGAGATCCTTGATAAAGAGCGAAACCTAAACGACATTCGAAGAAATTTTTGGGTTTCGTGACCACACCCCCCCCGGGGGGGCTCTTCGTAATCACTACGTAATCGAAGGTCGCACCACCCAAAAAATTGTAAGCAAACGTAAGTTTTTCGGGTACCACCCACCCATCCTCCCTTGATTACGTAATATATGGATGATCCCTAACACATGAATGGCGCCTTACACTCCTCAGTCCTCACTCAGCTCGCAAAACGACCGGAAGCTATTTCGGGAACACAAAACGCTTTCTCCACATGACACTTCACAGACTCGACCACAACTAAGACTCAATCTTCCATGAAGAGGAAGTGGCATGAAAACGAAGACGAGAAAAAAAAGAATAGATACGTCAATTTTGAATACCACATAAAATAATCGCAATAGTCGAGAGAGGAGAAAAAGGAAAAGGCAGCCCTACTTGGTGCACCCACCCCGTAATAAAACTCGTTGGAAGTTCCAAACAAAAACGAAAACTGCTTGATTGGCTGATTGGTTGATTGGCTGATTGGTTGATTGGCTGATTAGTTGATTGGTTGATTGACCAGTATGATTCCGCTCTGTGGATCAATATCCAATGCGCTTTCTAATCTCCTTGAATTTGATCAGAACAAAGCTGGTTAACTTGTTGTAATAGTCCCAGAAGGTGTCAAAAAAGGTCTTTTCCGCCTTCAGCGTCGACTTCTTCGCCTCACGAAGCTTCTCTTTTGCGGCGTCCTTGACTTTGCTGGCGGTCTTCTCGGCGGACTTCTTCAGTTCTTCCGCTTTCTGCTTGGCCACTTCCACAGTGTCCTCCACGGATTCTTTGACCGCCTGGAATTTCTTATCCGCTGAGTCCTTCACCTCCTTGGCCTGGTGCCTGGTTTGGGTCCAACGTTCCTGAAAGCAGACACAGAAACTCTTAACACAATCAATCAATCAATGATTCAACTAATCAAAGTACGCACATATCTCATAAGCGGAGCATCGACCAGGAAATTTCAATAAACATAATTTTTCTGTGAAAAGTTTAAGAAAACGTGACATTTTCGCATTTATATTCGAAATAAATAGCAGAGGAACAGACCCAGGCGAACAATTGCTTGAGGAGACATTACATCAATCAATCTATCAATCAATTAATCAATCAATCAGTGTAATTCGGACTGACGCAACTTCACATCCATGCAATTTGAAAGTGTTTAAGAATTCCATCCCATGACATTAAAAAGACAAACACGTAGTTGATTGATCGATAGATCGATCTATTGCTAGAAAAAGAACACAGTAAAACATTTTTATTCACAATTCCACTTTATTATAAACGTCAATCAATCAACCGACCAATCAATCATTCAAAACTGAAAACCCATCAGTTTACCCAGTCAATCAATCAAGCCAGTTATCGTTCGCGTGCTTTTCTCACCTTCGCGGACTCTTCCAAATCTTCATACATCTCTTCAGCGTCTTCCTTCCAGTCTTCCACTTTGTGTTTGGCGGCATTGTACGCGTCGCCAGCGGCTTCCTTGACGTCTTCCAACACCTCCTCCGCGGCCTCGGTCACGGTTTTCTCTTTCTTTGCCAAACAACCGCCACTCAAAAGAGCCACCACAAAAAAAGCGATCAATATTCCTTGGCGCATTTTGTTGCCTTCACGTTTAAAATGGGGAAAGCTTTGTCGGAAACAGACAAAAAATTAAGTTCCAGTGAAATTTTACTGACGGATCGGAAATTGCGGAGAAGGAAAAACCATTTGAATGCGCGGGTAGAGAGAAGTCAAAGAGAATGAAGAAGCAGAGTCCGACTACGCTGCTACCGAATAGGCACACTCACCTCGCAAGTGGGAAAAATCTTTAATCAGGCCACCCGAAATCGCATAACTTGTCTCGTAACAGTATCTGGCGCACCGCCCATAGAGCCTCAGATTTGCCTACAGACGGCGCGCGAGACGGGGTTTCCAGACGGAAAGGACATTTTGGTTGATCCGCTGTTTCAAAACAAAAATTGAGGCTCTTGAATGAACAAAAAATTAGTTTGCATTTTCATAAAATTGGCCATTTATGTTTCTAGAATTTACTTGGGGAAATTTTTGGCACTAGAGAATCTTTAAAGCCTAAAAAAATTATGAAAGCGGGCGCATGTACACTGCTTCTTGACTGCCGTACCCAATTGGCCCTATTGGCTATATGTAGGAGGAGCTACCCTACACTCAATTTTTCGACTAGTCAACCTACTGTAAGTAGACTAATGGAAACGCACCAAAGCCTAAGTATAGGAGATTCGGCGTGTCTCTTCATATAGTATGGTTTGAATTGGCTCTGGCATATATTCTCTTTGGAGAAAAGTGTATGGCGGAAAAGCCCAATGGGTGACTCATCGGGAAGTCCAATGGGTGACTCAGCAAGCAAATGAAAAAGTCACGTGATGTCAATATTTCGGGTCTTTTTATCTCACTGCCGTCCGTCTCGATCAAAAGGCTATTATGCCTAGCCGCAGAATGTTTTAGAAGAGAGAAAAACAATGCAATCTGACTAGAACAAATTCAAGACCAATCTGACTAGAACAAATTCAAGACCAAGTCCGCAGCTTGTAAAATCTGTACTTCGGAAGTAGACTCTCCTTCGCAGTTAATTTTAGTGTCCGAATTTGAAGACACACAACGTTCGGCGCAACATTATAGTGGCAGCCTTGTGGCCCGCAGGATAATCAATCAAGGCGGGTTAGTTGTTTTGAAAGCTAAAAAAACCACAACAAAAAGTAAAATTGTTTTTATTTCTAAATTCAATTCAACCACTGAGTATTTGTATTTTTGCTTCTAGGAAATCGTTGCAAGAAATTCATGCGAATTGAACTGTAGTAAGGCTAGATCTTTCGTGTTTTTGTAGCAGTTGAGGCAACATTCCGCGACATTTTGAATGGTGGAATTTTTCATTTTTCATTTTTCCTTCGAGTTCTCCTCCGTTTCCTCTTCTTCCCTGATGATATCGCATTCCTCCCTGCTTCCCGGATTCGCCACAACTCATCCCGCTGTGCTGAGATGAATTGAGTTTTGCAAAATACCACTGCATGTGCTTCTCGCGGCTGCATTAGCTGATTGCGCGAGTTTCGAAAAAGGAATTTTTAACTTTTTCTTCTCCCAAGAGCTTCCTCGTCGGATTGCACCATTTCGCCTGCTCTCCCGCATCCCCCACTCAAAGTGTATCCCTGCACCGAAATCGCCATGCTTTTCTCTTCGGGTTTCAGCTAAAATCCATTGGAATCAGACCACCAGAAGGGAATTGCGGACTTGTGAAGCCGGGAGATTTTCCTTCCCTTGAAAGACTCCATCAGTTTTTTTCACGAACTTGCTGTTTTTTTCATTCGAGACGCTGCATTATGAGTTCCGCTAGTCATTCGGCTATGCCGCCGCCCGCTGGAGGCGAATTCCAGCGACCATTCCGCGTAAAAAGTCACCTCCTCTCAGCGGATTTCCTTGAAACTTCTTCCTCGGCGCGAAAAAACTTCGCTCCTATTGGCGCCCTCCCCGTGCACGTGCAAGAAGCGATTATGTTAAAGGAGCTGCTCGCCGTCCTGCAGGGGCAGTCGAAAGATTATATCTACGTCCTACCGCTGGACAATCCTATGGGAACGTGCACCTTCGGGTTGGATGATTCCTTGGATGCTGCGGTGAAGCATTACGTGCTGGAACTGCTGCCCATCGCTTCGCTGTATTCGAAAATTGCGAGATTTATTGATGGTGGTGATGAAAACTCCTGCGGAATGGTCATGCACGCTTTTCTTTTTGGTCTTCGACAATTTCTGCGGGAATACAAGGTGAGAATTGCTTATTACCTCTGATTGATTGATTGATTGATGATGTTTGGATCGGAAAGGTTTTAGTCGAATGAAATGAGTAAACAGTCGATTGATTGATGAGTTGCGTGAGTAGACGGTCGATTGATTGATGAGTTGGGGGAGTAGACGTTTGATTGATTGATGAGTTGGGTGAGTAGACGTTTGATTGATTGATGAGTTGCGTTAGCAGACGGTCGATTGATTGATGAGTTGGGTGAGTAGACGTTTGATTGATTGATGAGTTAGGTGAGTAGACGTTTGATTGATTGATGAGTTGCGTGAGTAGACGTTTGATTGATTGATGAGTTGGGTGAGTAGACGTTTGATTGATTGATGAGTTGGGTTAGTAGACGTTTGATTGATTGGTGTATTCTATTTTTTTCGGTTTATCGCAACCGTGTTGGATTGATCGGTTGATTACATTTGTTACCGACTTGTTTCAGTTTCTATTCTGTGTGTAATGGACCTATCAATACAGTTCAGAGAATATTTTATGTGGCTGATCTAGTTTTATGCATTGTCGTTGCTTTTAATCCATTTGATTGATTGATTTCCGGGTCGTTAAGTTCGACTTGAATTTTTATAAATTATGAAAATGTTCTTCTGCAGCGGTTTCTTACGGACCGTGAAGACGCTTCTCGGACGGGCCAGTTGACCATCCAGCAACTCTACCACCACATTCTGCCGCTCTTCGACTCATTCCAATCGTTGGACGCTGTCATCGACGTGTCCGTCGCCGACTCCGTCAGAGGTGGCGCCCTCTTGAGTCTCCTGCAAGACCGGATTGTTCGGTTTGCCCGCACAAAGGAGGTCGAGCAGCTGCTGCTTGAACTGACGAAGGCGGCGGCGAAGCCCTTTCTCCACATGCTCAGTCAGTGGATGCACGAGGGAACTTTTGAGGACCCATACGGGGAGTTTATGATTGCAACGCCCAAGCAGCGACGACCAAATGAGACTGCCCGGAGGATGCACGATGCATCGTACTGGGAGCGGCGGTACAAGCTGGTGCCGGAAATGGTGCCGTCCTTTTTGCTCCCGTTTACCGATAAGATTTTGAGGAGTGGAAAGTACCTCAACATCATCCACCAATGTGGTAGGCACTCTAGTCGGCATCCCTTCACTCATGTGTCTGCCTGTCCATACACCGCTCATACACCGCCCATACACCGCCTGGACGTGCGTCTGTCTGGCTGTCTGACTGCCTGTCTGACTGGCTGTCTGTCTTACTGGCTGTCTGTCTGACTGGCTGCCTGTCTGATTGGCTGTTTGCCTGTCTGACTGACTGGCTGTCTGTTTTCCGCCTCTGGATCATGCCGGATGGATAAAGCTGACGTTTGTCCTTCGTGATTCCGCCAGGTCATTCCATCCGAGATCAAGAGGCTCCCGTTCTTCAATTCAATCTAAATTCTCGCTACTATGAAGCGGAAGTTGAACGAGCCTTCCTCCACGCCAGCGGTCGGCTTCTCCATCTGATGCTGGACTCAGAGAACCTCATGCCGAAGCTGCGCACCTTCAAGCATTTCTTCCTTCTGGACCGAGACGATTTCCTGCCTGACTTCTTCGTCTATGCTGCGGACGATTTGCGGCTGCCGGTCAGTGCGGTGGATAAGGGCAAACTGCTAGAGTTGTTTGACGACGCTGTGAAGACCAGTGTGCTAAATGGGGATCCTTACAAGGGGATGATGACTCCCACAGTTCGGGGAAGTGATTTGCTGCTGCTGATTCACAACACATCCGAGCCTGGTATGGATCTTTTCTGGTCCACTAAAAATCGAATAGTTTTTGCTGACGATTGGTAATTTGTTGCCGTTTAGGTTCATCTTCTTCGAATTCAGATAGACGCAAGGAGAGCGTTGTCTTGAATTGCTTCACAATGGACTGCCAGATTAAGTTTCCCTTATGTCTTATAATAAATGATCAGGTGAGTTTGTGTCTGTCGTGTTATCGTGCAGCCTGCTTGTTTGTCTGACTCGGTGTTTGACTGACTGTTTTTCTGCCCGGTAAAGTTTGCGTCTGTCTATCTATTTTTTGTCTGTCTGTTTGTCTGATTATCTGTCTTTATGTCTTATCTATTAGTCTGACTGTTAATTTATCTGATTTTCTGTCTGTTTCTTTGCCTTATTGCTTTTCTGATTGTCTATCTGATAGTTTGTCTAATTGTTTGTCTGCCTGCTTGTCCGTCTGTCTGTTCGACTGACTGTCTGTCTGCCTGTCTGCTTGTCCGTCTGTCTGTTTGACTGTCTGCCTGCCTGCCTGCTTCTCCGTCTGTCTGTTCGACTGTCTGCCTGCCTGCCTGCTTGTCCGTCTGTATGTTTGACTGTCTGTCTGCCTGCCTGCTTCTCCGTTTGTCTGTTCGACTGTCTGTCTATTCATTTATTTCTGTCTTCATTAATCTCAGTAGTTCTCTTCCTAATTGGACTGATTTTCTTGGTACCCTGACTGAGCATGCGCTGTTTTCATTCACAGGCAAAACAGTACCAAATTCTCTTCCAACATCTCTTCCGCCTCAAAGTGGTCGAGTGGAATCTCACCCAGTTGTGGACGAGTTGCGTCAACAGCACCAACGCCGCTTATACCATTCTCTGTAGCTCCTTTATCCACCAGATGTTAGAGTTCATCAAAAGTCTCCAGCATTATTTTAGCGGAGAAGTCATCGAGCCGTACTGGGCACAGATGATGGTGAAGATTAGAGCGGCCAAGACCTTCGATGAGGTTTTCGAGGAGCACAACGAGTTCATCACTTCTTGCTCAAAGGATTGCATGCTGACCAGTCCCGACATCTTGCGGCTGATGTACAAACTCCTGGATAACTGCGGCAGCAACTGCTCCACTCTGCAGGTACGTCAAACCAGCTGTGCGAGAGGTAGAGTGTCAGACACGCATCCAGAAAGATTCGTAGACTCACTAATTGGTAAACAGACAGACAGACAGACAGACAGACAGACAGACAGCTGACAGACAAAGATAGACAAACAGACAGGTAGAGAGGCAGACAATCACTTGTAGACGGCCAGGCAGACAGGCTTGCGTATTGAAAGGCCGTGCGAGATCGTTCATCGACAAATCTGTCTTATTTCTCCGCAGGATCCGCGTTTCACCTCCCATGCCGCAACCATGTCCGCTACCCTGGACGTGATGCAGGAGAATTTCGCCGAGCGGATAGCTAGTTTAATGCGTCTGTTCGCCGACTCCCACCAGAATAGAGAGTTCGATTACAAACTCCTGGATGCCGTCCAGCGAATCGACTACAACGATTACTACAGGAACCAACAACTGGAGCGGTCCCGGTCGCGTGAAGAAAGCGGTTCAGGTAGTGCGAGAGATTTTCGCATCTGTTCCAGTTCTTCGCATTCCTGAATGCGCACATTCACGTAGCGTTTCCTCTTCTCTTGTTCGGAAGGTCCTTTTAAGTGTTCAGTTCAGCTGAGAAATCATACGTTCTGTTGGCATCCGGCGAGAGGTCTTGCCTTTGCCTGTCATTTTGAGTATTATTATTTCACGCGTTATTTCACTGAATCTTCTGACATTTTGAACGCAGTAGTTTGTATTTGAGCGCCTGGAAGTTCGGCTCATCCTCCGCGACAGTAAAACGAAACCTAAACTTCTCCCTGCTATAATAACTGATTGTAGGCATAGTTGTCTGCCTGTATGTCGGTCTGTCGGTTTGGCTGTCTGTCTGCCTGTCTGTCGGTTTGCCTGTCTGCTTGTCTGTATGTCTGTCTTTCTGTCTGTCTGTCTGTCTGTCTGAAAAATGTTTTGGCTTCTGTTTAGATTGCGTCGTTCTAATAATG